>JASPKZ010003852.1:1165000-1380000 GCA_030220185.1 Diploptera punctata
ATCATCATCATCATCCTTCATCGGTGTGGAAAGCAACGGGAAGCTACCACACCTACAATTCCCTAGTAAAGCTGCAAGCATAGAATGAAAATGCTATGATTGCAGTGAAGGACCTGCCTTCGGGCAGAATTACTATGGATGGATTCTTGGCATAGCTGATTCAATTGATGCAAAGAGTACTGTAAATTATTTTAAGTTTCTTGAATAATAACCACATCATCAGCATACATTAAAACGTTTAACATTTTAAAACGTTCATTCTTATAGCTATATTAACATTTCTTTTCCAGTTTTGGATGATGTCATTAAAATATGAATATTAAAAAGGGTAGGTGATAAACTACACCATTGTCTTACACCTCTATTTATTAAAAAAGCTTCGGTCCTTGATGTGCCTACATTTATTATAATTTGAGATTTTACATACAAACTTTTTTCCACATAAATTAATTTTGTGGGGTAGCCATGCATTTCCATAATTTTCCATAACCTGTCCCTATCAACGCTTCACACTATATTACGAATTTAATTATAATTGTATAAATGTTAAGTATCTTATCGAAAGGTATTTGAGCAGTATAAACTGGAACACCCTTTATTTTGTTATATTTGAAAAGACTTGGTGTTGAAGTTAGGAAGATTTTTATAAAGTCTCGCGACAATTAAGGCAGCGTGTCGAATAGCAGGGTAGGTGTTGTAAGCTAAAGCACAAGGGGTTAATGGAATGAAGGGTGTAAAGTTGATTCATATGCAAACAAGAGATGTGTATGAGAGAGAGCAGCTTTTCTTTATAGACATCTGGAATATTCTTCGTAATATTTTCATAGCTTCAAACTGCAAGTTTATATATTCATCTTAATATAAACCAACAACACAGTGTGTTCCTTCTTAAATGTACATATGATATAAATATCAATACTCAAAATGTATCATATAGTGTAATATTTTATCTAAATGTAAAGAAGATTATTCATGGTTCATAGCCAATACTAAATGGTGAAGAAATAATTTAATTTCCGAAAATATATATATATATATATATACATACCGCTGTGGTCTCGAGGTAGCGTGCTGCCTTGTCACGCAGCGAACCCGGGTTCGATTCCCGGTCAGCAAAATTTTCCTGGGTGAGGTCATTTTTCCGGGGTATTTCCTCAACAGTAAGATAAAGCTTTGAGGCCCAAACGGTCCCCGAACATCATCTGGCCATCATTATCATCCCTCGGTGTGTAAATCAACGGGAAGCTATCACACCTGTATTTCCCTAGTAAAGTTGCAAAGCATAGCATGAAAATTCTATAATAGCAGTGAAAGACCTGTCCTAGAACAGAACACTGCAAATAATATATAATACTAATAGCTTTATTTTACCTAACAGAGTTAAGGCCTTAGGGTCTTGTTTACCCACTAAATCAGGTTAGAAAAAATACAAAAGTTATTATGATGATCTTGAAGAAGATTTCCGGGCTGTAGCCGTGGTCTCGAGGCTTGAAGTTCCCCGACGTTTCGCCAGAGACTGCGTCTGGCATCCTCGAGGGCAGTCTCTGGCGAAACGTCGGAGAACTCCAAGCCTCGAGATCATGGCCTACAGCCTGGAAATCTTCTTTAAGATCATCATAGCAACTCGGGCCGTGAAAGCCTAAGTTAATACAAAAATTATTTCAAAATTGCAACAAATTTATTCTATTATATGGTATATCTACAAACCAAATATTATATAGGCCTACAATATGTTTTGATATAATCTACATTTAACGACTGAAATATAAAATGTAAAAGATAAAAAATGAGAAAAAATAATATTAATGCCATAGAATAAATTTAGTTCTCGATAAAAAGTAAAAGCTGGCTTAAATGTGTCAAGTGTGCAGCAACCCTTGATATCTTGAGGGAGGGAATTCTAGGAGCGGGCAGAGGCTACCATGAAAGAAGTAGAATGAGAGGAAGTGCTATGAAGATGGATTGTTAGAAGATTGTTATCTTGTGACCTAGTGTCAATATTGTGACAAGAAGATAACTTCACGTCGGAGTGTAAGGTAGGAGTGTAAGAATTCAGAAGCTTGAAAATAAGTAAAAGGGAGTGCAATTTACGTCTGTCAGTAAGACACAGCTAAGAGAGATTATTGAAGTGTTCGGGAATATGATCATAAAGGGGGTTATTGAAAATGAATCGAACCTTAAGGATGTCCAATGGCAAAGCGTAACATTTTGAATAAGGGAAGTACCAGATGATTAAATAACTTACAACAAAAGATTAGCATAGTTGCTTAATGCAATATACTATAAGCCGGAAGGTCGAGGGTTCAACTTCATGTGGGGCCAGTTCTTTTTTTTAACTGTCTCGATTCTCTAGAAAAGTGGGAATTTTCAAGTAGCTTACCGAAAGATGAGTATCTCTGATATTTCACCCAGTTCGTTATCAGATAACAAGATGTGAGTAGATACCAATACGCAGTAGTTACTTTTACTACACTGAAGGGCCGTGAAGATTTCATAGTGCCCAGGGGGCTATTTACAAGGTTCCATAAAATATATAACACTTCAAATAATTACTATTTTTCTCAAAATTCCGGCACTTCATACAAGAAATTAATATAATAAGTTGTACTGATTCTTTATATAACTTAGGGTACAGTTTTTTTTAATTATTGAGCTCAAATTAATTGAATGTAATAGTAAAATTCTCTATGTTAAACTGAAAATATATAAAGCTGTTATTCTTCCAGTTATATTATATGGATGTGAAACATGGACTCTTACTTTAAGGGAGGAAAAGAATCACGAGTATTTGAGAATAAAGTTCTTAGGAACATTTTAGGACCAAAGAGATATGAACAGACAGGTGAATGGAGAAGACTACAAACAGTGAGCTACATGGTTTTTAATAGGATGCCAGATAAAATAAGAACAGTTAAGTCTCGTAGACTGCGATGGGCTGGACATGTGGCACGAGTAGGTAATGAAAGACGTGTATAGAAGCTTCTTGTAGGAAAACCAGAGGGAAAACGCCCAGTCGGTAGGCCAAGAATGAGGTGGGAGAATAACATTAACTATGATTTGCAGGAATTAGATTATACAGGGAATGACTGGAAAACATTAATTCAGGATAGGGTTGTATGGAGAGTTTATGTCCTCACGGCCATGAATCTACGGGTTCGATATTGCCAGTGAAACAGTTAGTTAGTTAGTTAGTTACTTACTTACTTACTTACTTACTTACTTACTTACTTACTACTTACTTACTTACTTACTTACTTACTTACTTAATAGTAAAGTATTCGTGAAACTTTTTGCATCAAAGAGAGTTGAACAGACAGGTGAATGGAAAAGACTTGATAACTATGAGCTACATGATCTTTATATGGAACCAGATATAATAAGAACAGTTAAGTCTCTTAGACAGAGATGGGCAGGACATGTGGCACGAATGGAGAATGAAATAGGGGCATATAAACTTCTTGTAGGAAAACCTAAGGGGAAAACGCCCAATTAGTAGACCAGAAATAAGTTGGGAGAATAACATTAACCATAATTTGAGGGAAGTGGATTATACGGGGATTATTGGGAAACATTAGCTCAGGATAGGGATATATGGATAGCTTATGTCAGCATGGCCATGAACCTACGGGTTCAATAGTGCCAGTGAGTTAGTTAGTTAATACTCCAATTAATTATTTGTTTATTTATTGGGAAGGAGTAGGCTCTTTTGAACTAATTAATTTTGGGAATAGTCATAAGTAATGCCACGAGTGATTTCCAAATTATCGATAAATTCACGACTCAGGAAGTGAGGAGTGAATTTATCTAGAGAATTTGGAAATCAAGATTGGAATTTGTTAGGACTATTTTACGGAATAAAATTAAGCTGTTTACTCACAAATCGTTATTTAAATATAGTTATTTTAAAATATTTATATATTTAACCTAAACGGCGATGTTTCAAAAAAATTAGAAACTTTATGTTTCACTTGTTTATCACTGCAACTAGATCATATTATTTATTGCCAAAGGATCGCAATGCTGTAAGAATGCACCCTAGTGGAGAAAAAATGAAACATAGCAATGTGTATATTAATTAATTTCTGATGTCCTATGATGTAATTATGTCAATTATAATTATCTGGAACGTTATCACCTGGGAAAAAATACGTTTAAGAAAGTGCAAACAGTAGTATCTTTCTTCTGTGGTATAATAAATTGCTTCAAATGTTTTTATATCATCTCGCGCAACCATGATACGGTTGTATTCGTGTACTATATATACAATCTGATAGCCACATGTGTTGCTTATAAAATAATGCTATGACTTATTCACAATATTAAAAAGGAGGAGCTTGATTTTACAGTGATAAAATTAAACTGATAAAATCGAGGTGAAAAACTACTATGATTGGTTGTAAATAAAAAAAATAATCGAAATGTAACTGGTCATTGACTCCCATTTGGGGCATGAGTTAAATAGTCGCTATAAAAAATCTGAAAATATTTGAGACTGTTAAGGAGCATTTTTGATTATTTTTTATCTTTCATCATAAATGTGATTGAATTCCCAAAATACGTATATAGGAAGTGTACGTTAGTCTTGGTAAAATTATTCATAGAATAATTCATAGAATCAGAAACCTAGTCACAGAATTACGAAAATCTCAGATTACCCAATCAGAACAAACAACAAACATGAACCAGCACACAATCTCTATAAGGAATACAATACATTTGTTTCAATTCAAACCAAACAGAGAATAGAACCAACAATGTCTCAGCTTACTCCCTCTTCCACTCAACTGTTAACATCAGCTTTCTATGAAAACTGATAATATGTGTTTACACAGGGATAACAATGCAAATTCTGTAAATATGACGTCCACAGTTCCATATTGTGATTTACAAAGGATAATTTTGATTGTAGCAATTTCAATGAAACGCGATAATTTGATGAGTTTTCCAAAGCTTATTGAGCATAAAATGTTAATACAGTGTGCCCCAGATATCTCGGGGTCAACCTGGTAGATTGCTTACAATTAGATTAGATTAAAACAGCCTGCAGTCTCGGGTTATTATACTCATAACTAGGGCTAGAATTTTTATGTAATAAAAGATAAGATTGCAATTCTGATAGTATATATTGTTCAACTGTTTGTATGTTAAACCAAAACAAAAGACAGTTAAAAGTCTTACTTCTCATTATACTATTCAACTGTTTATATGTGAAACCAAAACAAAAGACAGTCAGAAGTCTAACTCCTCATTATACTAAGTTGAAATCTTAACTTTTAGTGCATAAAAATCCTAGCCCCCACTCATAACACGGCAACCTCATGTAGGTTCATTGCATTATACTCTGCGTTGTTTATTATGAATGAATGGAAATTAAATATGAATTAATGAAATTTATTGTCTTTTTTTTTTCAAGAGATACATATGTATTTACATTGCGCACATTCTACACTGGTATGTTGTCCGTTGTGATGTTCCTGGGTTCGACTCATCAGGCATTCACACACGACTCATACCGTCATTTTCTGGGCTGGACCCAGGACCTCAGGGAAGGGTTACAGCCCGTCATTTTGCCCTATTCTGCTCTAAATTGTTACATAGGCTCAGAGTTGTGAGGAAGTACACGAAACTATCCTCATGGATCACCACAACCACGTATTTTAAATACATGTGGTTTCCAGACCGTATTATTTTTCCTAATTGAGGTAATATGAAGGGTGATATGAAATGAATGAGTGAATAAATGAAGATGAAATGGCACGATAGGGGAAAATAGAAGTGGAGAGCACGGAGGAATGAAATTCGGAAAACGTGAGAACCCTGAAAAAACTCGAAAAATTCTGGTTTGGCCCACCACCAATACTTCTACCAGAATCTTCACGATTCGAACCTGGGATCCCAGTCGTAACAGCCGCATGCGCTAGTTACGTGTCTACCGAGACGGCATTTTCATGCCCAACTTTTAATTGCTAGGATTATGACTTGAAAAGTTAAACGACGCAGTTAAATAAAATACTATTAGAGTCTAGTCTACATCTTAAGAACCTTGTGTCAATATGATGCAGAAGATACGAGAGTTCAAACTTAATGTAATGAAATAGAGAATATCTTGCCAATAACGTATATTGCGATACAAGTGAGGTAAGCACTTGTTACTGATCGAGAAAAAGTTTGAATAAATCGAGGCGCTTGCGCCGAGTTTTTTCAATTTTCGAGATGTGTTACGTGCTTACCTCATGTGTATTGCATATTAAGTTTTAGTCTATGTGACTAAGTTTTATTAAATATAGTAATAAATGAATTAAAAGATTGGTTGGATGTAAATGACTTCTATCAGAAATAAACATTTGGTGATCGTTGCTATGTAGCTTTTCATTTGTTTTATTATAAGCAAGGATTGTTGGCTGTGGAGACATTTTTATATGTAGTACCGTGATTAGAATCTGTTTGATAATTGTATTATGGAAGGAGTCATGGTAGATGATAGAGAAATTGAAGAAGCCTGGAGAGTGGGGTGCTCTGCATTATATTCCGGAAAAGTCTAAAGAAAGGTACGAGTTAGTGTACAAAACATTCAAGAAATATTTTATTTTACTTACCGAATGTGCGCTTTATGAGTCCATATCAGCATTGCGGTTTCTTTTTTTTTTGCATAGCAATCAGGCTAGATGTTACTTCCAGTAACAACAATATTGGTAAGTATAATAAATTAGTCACATCGACCAAAAACGTACATTTCGAAACTCCATGAGATTTTTAATGATCACAGATAAGAAGGAATAGTATCGAGTTCCGAAGTTCGCGGGTTAAAATTCAAGTGGAGTCCATGAATTTATTTTCAAGGCATAAAAAAGTGAATATCAGTTCCTTCCAAAAGGAGACCAAAACGTCAACCCCATGGCATAGGTTCATGCGTCGTAGAAAAGTTTTAAATTACAGACCCCTAACATCCATTCTCGCTCACATTTGAATTGCAACGTTAATGACCTTTCATGATATAAAACACCATTAAATACTACCCGTTCATATATACCGATCCACAGAAACACTTCCCGGTTATAAACACGTATAGCGTCGCTGTCAGTTGTTGGATTTACATGAATCTGGTGACATTAGAAAGAGAAATTCAAACAGTTTAGTTCCTACCTCAAATGCACTCAATGTGTAGAACATATGGTCTCCGAAACAGTGGATTTAGGAATTTTTAATTATTGGCTAGCCCTTCGCACAGATTTTCGAGGACTATGTACAAATGCCTCCCACACATTTTCCACAATTTCCACATTGACAGGCCGTTTCCCTGAATAGGTTTTCCTCCTGTCATATACGCATCCATCCTCAACAAACCTCCTATACCATTTCAGAATCGTTTTGTTACAAGGTGCCTCATGTTGGAAATTCATCTGAAAGCACACTGAACACTTACTACACTATTCCAATACACACCAACTATGTTCTCTACGTTCCTGTGGGTTTGCCATACTGTTAATTCACAAATAATTGGCAGTTGTAACGTCCTGACCATTTAACACCAACAACAATGGCAAACGAAATCCAAACAGTGTCTGTTCACAACTTTTTTTCCTTTCTTCTTGTGCTGCCATCTTTTTGCGGGTCAACAATATCAATTGTACAACTTCTGAAATTTGTTTGAACTTCTCTTTCTAATGACACCAGTTCCAAGTAAATCCACCAACTGACAGCGACGCTACAACTGTTTATAACGGGGAAATGTCTCTGTTGACACCCTGTATATATAAGTATGAAGATCTGGATTTTGTTCTAGATAAAATTCTCTTTTTCCGAGCTTTCACTCTCTAACTTCCTGTGAAGTGAAAATTGAAATTTTAACCTAAGCTGTTAGTCCATAAGTAAAATTAGTTAATCGACTCCGAAAACTTTTTAATATTTCATATCTTTTCATAAGGTATGTTTTATACCTATTAATGAATTACAACTCATTCCAACTAGTCAAAAGTGGCGTCTAACCCCTCTATGCAAGCAACATAATGGAACATGAAATTTCCCATGCTATCTCAAATATCTCTGATATACTAACATACAGACAACTTAGTCTCTGGCAACCAGGGGTTCCGAAAAATATTATCGATCCTGGCAATATTCAACCGTAAAATTGGATCCCTAAGCAGACAAACTTTACTCGTGAAGCACAGAAGTTGACATTTATATGTAAGTTTCTTTAATGAAGGACTAGATATTGATGCCTAAATGAACACGAACATGACATGAAAAAATATTACTATTGCGTCCCTACAACCGTATAAATTTTAAATTATTTTATCAGTGTGTTTAACGACACAAGTATTAGAATTCACATTTTAGATATTTCTGAAATGCGAGCGAAGTTTAAAAATACTCTGCACAAAGTACCGTAGATCTCAAATCAACAGAGGCTAAACTGATCAAACTGAATATTTTAGTAGCACTCGGTTAACAGCCACCTCAAGCTGCACGAGATAATACCTAATTTATCTTATCCTGTCTGTCTGTGAACAGAAAGAGATACTTTGCCCTCTTTGTTGCAGTGTTCAAGAAGCCATTTCAAGTTCCAATCCTTTTAACCGGTTTGTCCACTCGCGAATGGATTGCCTTTTTATCAAGCTAAGCCTAATGGAGTATAATAAGTATGGATTGAAATGTAAAGGCCCCGTCCTATAGCCAATGCAATCAGTAATAACAGGAGGCAAACTTGGAAAATTTCTCGTTTCATTCGTAAGTGGCGCTAGTGTAGATTTCAGTAGACACATAATTCTGGCATATATTAGCTTAACGCTTAAACTAATAATACAACAGCATTATGTGGTGGCAAATTTTGAAATTTAAGTGCTTTCAATACATCTTACCTGAAAAGTGTTTATTTAAATGTAATATAAATTAAAGGGAAGAATAAAATAGTAAAATGTTATAATATTATAATCCATCCATAGTAATTCTGCCCGAAGGCAGGTCCTTCACTGCAATCATAGCAATTTCATGCTATGCTTGCAGCTTTACTAGGGAATTGTAGGTGTGGTAGCTTCCCGTTGCTTTCCACACCGGTGAAGGATGATGACGACGATGATGATGATGACGATGGCCATATGATTTCGGGGACCGTTTAAGCCTTAAAGTTTTCCTGTCATTTGTCTTACAGGTGAGGAAAAACCCCGATAAAAACCTCACGCAGAAAAACTGCCCCGACCGGGGATCGAACCCGGGCCCGCTGCGTGACATGGCAGTACGCTACCTCGAGACAACAGCGGTGGACAATGTTATAATAAGTACCTGCTATTTCAGTCGTCCTCAACTAAAATGAATTGCTGTTTAAAATTTCGCAAAGTAGTTTTGGTACTAGTACCAAATGACATGCCGAAGATGGAACATGTTTCTGAAAAGCCTACATGGTTTTAACTATTTGACGAAGTTTTTTAAACAGAAATTCATTTTAGTTGAGGACGACTGATATAGCAGGTACTTATTTTAATATTTTAACATTTTACGAGATAACCTCAACGATGATTCACAATAAATTTTACAAGTATTGAATGAAATAGTGAAAAACAGAATAAATAAACGTGTTACATTATTTTATAGCTTATTTAAATGATTATTTATTTCATACAATGTCTTTATGAACTTTTTCTAGACACATCACAGTAGCACTACTATATATTTCTCTGATACATGTTACTTATTGGGTCGGTATGTTGAACGCATGCCATCCATGACATCAATTAGCAAAAAGGTAATTAAAATTATTTTGGACTAGTAACTCCTTTCAAAGGAGTGGCTATGGCTTAATAATGGGCTACGCCATTATGGATAGATTGTATTATATACATTATACAATAATAAACTATTGGCATCTGTTCTAAAATAAAAATAACATCATTAAATTAATATTTACACATTTATGTTTGTATATGTATATACAAAACGAAGAAAACTATATTTCAAGTTCTGTTACAAAAAATTTTATTATATGAGTCCGAAACCAGGACTGTAGATAGAAAACAAGCCATCAAGCTGTTAACAGTAAAAATGAAATTTTGGAGGCGATCGATAAGAATTTCAAGAAGGGATACAGTCAGAAACAGCACAATAAGAGAAAATTAAAAAAAAAGAGAGAGAGAGAGAGAGAAAGAGAGAGAAAATAGAAGAAAAACATTTGAAAATGGTTTGGATACCTCATAAGAATGGAAGAAGATAGAATGCCAAAGAAGATCATTGATTGGAAAGCTAATTGAAGAAGTGGAAGAGGCAGACCCATAGAACGTTGGATATATGGAGTGAGAAGTATGGAAGCTAGGGATTCAAGAGAAGAAGATGCTTTAGACAGGAACCTTTGGCGACAAATCACTTTGGGTTGTAGGAGAAACACTGTATTGTGGAATATTCCTAAAATAAATAATATTTCCATCTTCCTCTTATAATAATGCGAAATGAAGAAATTATAATACTTAAATCGTAATTATATAGGAATAATTTTCGTTTATTCAACTGAACTTAAAAACTAACAAAAAATACTCACCCTAACCTTTAAATATGTAGCGACTTATTTTGGTAATAACCTAGGTTAAATAATAATAATATAATAAATTGTATTCAAATTGGCAGAGTTTAGACCATAAGGCCTTAATCAGTGAAGTAAGTTATCCAAAAAATGAATTTATACTCTGTAATTCAATCTGGACCTAAATATAATAGTTTTATTATTAGCGTTCCGTTAAAAAAACTGCAGATTAAATAGTCAAAATATATTTCTTCTACAGTGGTTAGTTTCGTAAGTAATTAATCAAATGTGTAATTAAGTAATGTTACTGTAACATATGTTTAATTACTCTAAGCACTCTACCGATTAATGTTATGTTTGTTCTTGGAGTACGTTTCTCAGCTACTGCGACTGAAAGCGCCATCCACTAGTTGGTTGAATTAAAACAGCAAATATCCCTTCCATATCCAGTGACATCGCCGGCACCCACATTTTTAAATTTTCTTATGAGCGAACATCTCGTCGTGATTTATGAAACTCCATTATAAATAAAAAAAAACAACTGATACCTGTGCTTGGTGCCTTTTTCATTGCAAAACGGACACGGTAGTCTTTGAGTGAGTATACAAAAATGTATTATAATTATCATCATCCAGGGATTAAGCCTCTTGGCTCGTTCCGGTTTCATGAAAGCTAGAATTGTTAAAATGCTTCTGTGTGGGCGTCCAACATTTCTCCTTCCGTGCGGTTTATAATTTAGCAATAATTTTGGAAATCTTCCTTCTGGCATTCTATCAATATGTTCTTTCCAATCGTTCCTATATTTAATTATACGGACTGTAAGTTTAAAATATTTAGTTACTTTCTTATATTCATTTCTTTTCTTATCCAGCAGAGTTTACCCTGCTATATTTCTTAAAAATCTCATCTCAGCTGCTTCCAATCTTTGTTCTTGTCTTTTAATGATCGTCCAACATTCTGATCTATACATCAATACAGGAACAGCCATTACTTTATAAAATTTAATTTTTGTTTCTTTTCTTGTGTTTTAAGGCTATTTTAATAATAGATTAAATTGATTTATTTTGTCATTAATTTATTTATTATTATTATTATTATTATTATTATTATTATTATTATTATTATTATTATTATTATGTAGGCCTATTATAATTATTGGTTACAAATTCAAGTGGTTAATTACAGACGACCATTGTTGTCTCAGATGCAGCGGGCGTGGATTCGATCTCCAATGGACACAAACTTCCTAGTTGAGGTTTTTCTTCATATATAAAATAAATGTAAAATATTGTAAGACCCAAATAGTCCATTATATGCACCCATTCGTATTCATCTTGCTTTTAGTTATGGTAGTTATTTAAAAAATTAGTTTGTTTTTTTAAAGATGCTATAGTTCGACAGTATCTGGCACAATGGCAGGAAGAGAATTCCATGTTGTGGCAAGTGAAACTGTAAAAAAAACTGTAATAGGTAGTCTGATGAGGGGGATATAAAGGACAGGTGCTGATGGGATCGAGTGCCTATAGGCTATTATGTTTATCGGAAACTCTAACGAAGCGGTGCGATAACTAATTAGATGATGTATGTAGTGTTTTATAGAGAGAGGATAAGGAAAAGGAATGGACTGTTCTACGATCTCATTGAGGAAGCCATGAAAATTTTCCGGAGACGATTTAGCGCGATCAAATCTGCAAATACCTCAAATAAAATGTACGCAAGAATTATGAACACGTTAAAGACTTTGGAACTAGATTAGAATAAAATAATGTAATAAACTTTCATAAAAACATTTATAAACAAAAATTGGATAATACATGTTTTTTTTTTTTTGCTTTTCTTAAAAAAGGTCCTTTTGTTCTAAGACAACTTTCTATGAATAAAAAGAAGAAAGTTCTGAATGTTCTGATCTTTAGTCAAATGATATTCTTTTTTCCATTTTTTCCAAATAAAATGTTCCGCATAAGACCCTTATAAGCAGCTTCATGTACAAGATCTCGCCATCATTGAATTATTGTTAATAATTTGATTATTATTCCTACAAAAATTAATTCTTGATTATAAAGATGAAATCATTACTTAATCTTTCACTTTTCTAAACAGTGATTCTGAATTTCAAAATACTCGGATTAGAAACCTTCACTCTGTGCTTTGATTTGAACTAAGCTGTCTGTAACACACTGTATTTATCGTGTTTAAATTAATGTCTCTGTGTGAAAATACGGTATTAATTCGCTATTATGTGTAATTCATTCATCGATGGTAAAGGTGTTGTGTTAGAACGTTGCCAATTCATGTGTGAATACAATATGTCGGAGCTGTTCTTGACACAAACAAGCAATTAAGCTGAAGGTTTAGCGTTACAAAGAGAAGACAAACCTGTTACTTGGATAATGCGATTTAACTAATTGAAAACTTGCAAGAGACTACATGCGGCGAAATTTTGATCGCGCGCACGCACACACATACGTACGTGCAAAGCGTAATTTGGGCTCGTCTTTAAGGCTTTACTCAATCATATCATGTTATTAAGTTTTCATTTACACCATTTACGCCTTCCTAGTGTTCAAATTTAGTTACAGAGTTTCATAGCTGGTCGTAAAGTTTGTCTCGCCTCTCTTTACAACAGACGTGCTTATTCCGGGATTTCAAAGTGTATTTAGTCTACGTAAAGTGTAAAGTTTGCTTTGAAAATACTGTGAAGAACAGAAGTAGCAACAATATTATTCTCATTTTATAAAACCTGTTCTGTTAAGCCTCTCCATTTTGAATAACTTTCGTTAAAAACTCTTTGGTTGAAAGTCGCATTTGCCACACCTATAGAAGGAACATTAAAGGAGGTATTTTGATAAGAGGTAATAAGCATTGAAAAAACAGAGTTCTGAGAAAGTCACTTTTTCTTGCATATTTACAACGAGAATTATTTAAATGAAAATTAAATTATTCATAAAGGGACTTTTGTAAACCTAATCATTCGATATAAGATGAAATGCATCGACCACAATATAAATTTCTGTACAGTGTATATTCTCAACGTGACTATTTTATTCCGCGTAAACTATATTAATTTGATTTATTATTATTATTATTATTATTATTATTATTATTATTATTATTATTAATATTATTATTATTATTATTATTATTATATTCAATAAAAATAATAAGATATAAACAATTCAATTGGCATTTGCATTTACGACGAATGGAGAAAAAAAATGTTACCCAGAAAAACAATAGAATTGTGTCCACCTCAATGAAGAAAGAAAGGAAGACCTCGAAACTCATGGATACAAGAAATAAAGACTGGAATGAGAACAAGTGAGGACATGAGGTGGATAGATAGGGACGAGTAGAGAAAGAAAATAAAACTTTAGGCACAGAATGATGTATAGACAATGAAAATCTGTATATAAATTAATGTACAGTATAATAATAATAATAATAATAATCTTCACATCCTGGTTTAGGCAAGAGTTGCCTGTTCCGTCTTCACTAATAGATCTAAGACCATCTCTTTCGAGGACGTCCGACATCTCTTCTTCCTCTTGGAAAATAATGGAAGATTTTTTTTTGGTAATCTACTTTCTTCCATTCTTTCTACATGTTCTTTCCACTGTATCTTGTTGTTAAATATATTTTCTTTTATGGAGTAGATCTGCAGTTCTTCACGGATATCCTCGTTTCTTATCGGGTCCATTCTGGTGCTGCCTTTTACTCTTCTTAAAAATTTCATCTCGGCTGCTTGGATTTTACTTTCTTGTTTGGTAGTGGTAATCCAAGATTCACTCCCATACAAAAGGACAGGGACAGCCATTGTTTTATAAAATTTTAATTTTGTTTGTTTATGGGCTGTATTATTCAATGTTCTATTTATTGTACCACAAATAGCTTGAAACTGATGTGTTTTCCGCCATTGCCGGTCCCAAGCCCGTATGAGAAAGGAGGAGGGGGAGGAGTAACAACCTCGTTAAAAAACCAGGGTTCAGTTGGCTCCGACTGATAGTACTCTCTAAGGGCCCCTAGTCAGGATTACGGTGAAGACCTCAACGACAGATTCGGCGCAGAAGGAGTCCTTCATCACGGCGGATCTGGCGGAAGTGGCAACCCTCTAGATGGGGTTAGTACATCCAGGAGTTGGGCCTAAAGCTTCGAGGTGGCAGCCCCACCAATGGTCTACTCTGCATAGCGTTCGTACCGCGATCAGAGGAAAACATATTACTCGTATTCTTCACAATGGAAACTTGGACGGACTTAACCAAAGACGACCTCAGCGTAGAATTAAGGACAAACGATTTGATATATAATAATAATAATAATAATAATTATTATTATTATTATTATTATTATTATTATTATTATTATTATTATTATTATTATTATTATTATTTCCATTGCTATTGTCTCGGGGTAATGTCATTGTCTCGTACCTAGCGATCCCAGAACGATCCCCGATCGGTTCAAGTTTGACGGGTGTATTTTTTTTTTCTGTTTTCTTTCTTCACCTGTATGACAAATTTCGGAAACTATTAAGGCCAAAATAGTCTCTGAATAACATATGGGCTTCATAATCATCATCTATATTCGCACTATTTATGAATGACTGAGTAAATAGTGGTATTTACTGAAATGTTAGTGTTGTGTCGGAGGAGACCCTGGCATTGAGCTCGTCCCTCATCCAGGAGGCCATCCATGTTCTTGTGTAGACCACAAAGTACGTGTGTGATCTAGAGTACAAATCTTCTGCCGACAGGTTGCGTTCCTGTAAGGCCTGTGTGACGAGGGGCATGTAAAAGCGCCTATGAGGGAGAGGTTAATTTAAGATAAAAAATATTATATTAGCCTATTATTGTTATTATTAGTTTTATTATTACTACCGTTACTACTACATCTATTATTATTATTATTATTATTATTATTATTATTATTATTATTATTATTATTATTATTATTATTATTATTATTATTGTTATTATTATTGAATATATAATTATATTCATTAAAATATAATAATAGTACACCGCTACGGTTCAGTGTTAACGTCATTGCCTCAGACGCAGAAGGCCGGGACGGGACAAATTTCCTGGGTGAGAGATTTTTCGGAGTTTTCCTCGCTTGTAATAGGCACTACAAATGTTAGGTAACTTTAAAGCTAAATATTCCCCTACCACTATATAGTCATCACAATCAACTTTATCATAATCGCCTTGTTTAGTATGAAAGTGTGAGTGTATGGTGTGTCTCATCTTAAATGTTCGTGTTGCCTCGGAGGTGGCCCTTTTATTGAGCTGATGTTTGCCCAGGCAGGCTTGCTTGTTTTTATATGGTAAAGAAAATATTGTGTGATCGAGAGTTTAAAATCCTTTCCCGACAGGTCGTGTCCCTTTAAGGTCCGGGTAGCATTTGCATGTATAAGATATAGAAAAAGAAGAAAAAGGAAATAATATTTTTAAATGATCAAATATAGAGAGCTGTTAAGTACATAATAGCAATTTTGTAAGCTTGTATATGATTATGAATTACCGTACATATTTTGCAAAAAAAAATATATATAGGCCTATATATTTTCTACAATAATTGATTGTAATAAAAAGAAATAAGTATTCGTAATAATAGGACATAATTGAAACTTTTATGTATATTATAGAATTTTTTTTCAAATAGTTACCTTAAAAGAATAGCTATGACGAACTATATAAAATATATATTGTTAGTAAAGACTTAATCACCATATTATATGATTATTACATATTTATAAATATCATACTCAATTCTGAACTTGTTACTGAATTATTTATAAAAATAAATACCCTATATATTAATAGTCCACCACTGTGGTCTCGAGGTAGAGTGCTGCCTTGTCACGCAGCGGGCCCGGGTTCGATCCCCGGTCGGGGCAGTTTTTCTGGGTGAGGTTTTCATCGGGGTTTTTCCTCACCTTAAGACAAATGTAAGGAAGACTTTAAGGCCCAAACGGTCCCCGAAATCATATGGCCATCATTATCATCCTTATCATTACCATCATCCCACCATCCTTGACCGGTGTGGAAAGCAACGAGAAGCTGCCACACCTAGAATTCCCTAGCAAAGCTGCAAGCATTGCATGAAAATGCTATGATTGCAGTGAAGGACCTGCCTTCGGGCAGAATTACTATGGATGGATGAATGGATATATTAATAGATTAGTAACTACATTTACTGCGACTATATTTAAAATACACTAAACAGGATTTCGATTAGCTTCTAGTCTACTATATTTTTTCTAACTTATTTGAAACTAATTATTGTCTCTCATTTGATAGGATATTTTCAAGTATAAACAATTTACACGGATGTGAAGCAATCTTCACTTATTAAAATTTAATACAAACAAACTTTGGTTTATGTACATTATTAGCACTTGGGGAGGGATTCAATGAAATACGACCTGCAAACGAGTCTGAATGAGAGGTGAAACTGTTGTAATACCAAGCTTTAATTTTCCAGTTGTGTAGAAAAAAAAGTAATTATATATCGACCGCTTTCCAGAACTCTCCATCAATTCGCTTACTTTTTGTCCATATTAATGCTCGTTTTTGAAATACGATGATGTGTTTGCAATAATTCACTAATGACTTGTTGTAATTAAACAACTAAACGATATATCTTCCTTCAAAAAAATAATCATTACACGCACTTTCAGTTCATAAGTTATTTATACTTAGTCTGCTTGTACTACATTATCTACAGAGTGAGTCTAAATCACGCAGAGACGCCTCTCTTGGACAGTTAAATATGCACTGCAATTAAATCCTAGAAAGTCACAATCAATCATTATGGGTCACCAGAGACTATTATCTACAATTAACCTAAACACAGTCTCGCATATGTCACTAAATGGAGTTCAAATCCCTTATAGTGAGACAGTAAAAATTTTAGGAGTATTTATTGACAACAACTTAAATTGGAATACACAAATAAACCATACAGGCAAAACAGTTTTCTCAATAATACATTCATTAAATCGCGTAAGAAATTGTCTGCCATTCGCTCTTAGGAAAATGTTAGTAGAACACTTGCAATGCCCCATTTTGATTATTGTGACACTCTTTTTACAGACTTAAATATTATTTTCACTCAAAGACTTCAACGTGTTCATAATTCTTGCGCACGTTTTATTTGTGGTATTCGCAAATTTGACCATGTTACACCGTCCCTGGAACAATTATCGTGGCTTCGTCTAAGAGATGGTAGAACTGTCCATTCTCTATCCCTTCTCTATAAAATACTTCACACATCATCGCCTAATTATTTATCACGCCGCTTCATCAGAATATCCGACACACATAATCTTGACACTCGATCCCATGAGCACATTGTCCTTTATATCCCTCTTCATCACACTGTATATTATTCATTATCTTTTACGGTCTCACTTACCAAAACATGGAATTCCCTTCCGCCCTATGTCAGAGACTGTCAAACTATAACATCCTTAAAAAAAAACTAAAGAATTATTTAATAATAAACTAACTTATACACCTCACTGATAGTATTCTTTTAATAATTAATAAATTTAATTATTTATGAAAATAATATTAAGATTAACAAACATTTTCTTTTGTTTTGTTTTAAATATTGTATAATCGTAAAATTAGTTTTCTATATCTCATTTTTTTCTTTGTTCTTTATATACATTAGACAGGGACAATTTAATATGTCTTGCTTGTGTACATTTTATTATTAGTTTTAGTCTTAATTTTAACTAACATTAACTGATTGCATTATAGATCGTAATATAATAGATAACTTTTTGATCAAATTTTTATTTAGTATTTAATATTAGAGTTAATTGAGATTGTTATATTCTGATGTAATATATGTTTGTCCTGGTGAGTGGAAGAGAAGGCCACATGGTCTTAAATCCACCAGGCTAAATAAATCTAAATCTAAATTTCCTAGTTTGCGTGCGCTACGAAAATCTTAACCATTTTTAAATTGTTAACCCATGTTCTGAAATACATTATTTGTATAGTTGGGTTTTTATTGTTTATGATATGGTGACACTGTGGTGTGCGTTCTATATTTTACCAATAACTTTTCACAAGCCTACCAAGCCCATTAAATCATAATTAATTATTAAATAGGTTTGCATTTTCCACTTCAAATTTTATTATACAGCATACTATTGATTTATTTTAAAATATTTAAATATTATAATTTTATTAGTATCCAAGCAGATTGATTACACTGGTCAACATGATTGTTGTCTCATGAGTATCATTAGTTGTATGTAATACAGTTTTTATGGTGTTTTCAAATATGTATTCGGAATTTTCCATCGCCCACAGTTTTTTATTTCAATTTCAATTAATGGATTTAAATAATTATTTTTTAATAAAATTTTTCCGTCCATTTGTCCATTGTTAAATAAAACCAAATGAGCTAACTCAGGAGATTTCAGCTATGGAAAAGAGATGTCAAGGCAAATGGAATCCTAATATGCTGGCCGATTATTGTTGGACCATCAAGAGGGATGCTCCACAGGAGAATTTTTGCAGAAAATCGTCATTTCTTACTTTCTAGGTGAGTCCGAATGTTCGAATATTGTATAGTTACGAATGTAGAAAATATCGAAGTGTTTGAAATGTCTCTCGGAAACCTTGCGTGATGGACAAAAACCGATATAATATATGAATTCAGGAGAAAAAATACTATCAGAATCACATATTGTTCTTTCTGAGACAAAAAAAAAGTTTGTTTTTGTTGTTCAGTGTTATTTATATTCTTTCGTTTCTATAATAATGTTAATTTGATTAATTTAAATTTCGGTTTAGTTTGTATAATTATATCCAATAATAAATTGAAATGATTTTCTGAAAGTATTGTAAACCAAATAGGTTTGGAGTGTATAGCTCATGTATGTAATTCATACAACGAACAGAAGCGAAATATACATGCCTTGGTCACAAGCAAGAAAATGTTATGCTATTATCTTCAGCGCGGCGTTTTCAGAGTTTCTCATTACTAGGCCAACGGATTTAAACTAATATAAAGTAGGGGAATAAATGAGGTCAAAATTTGTGTTACTCCTGCTCGTTCTCATAAGGGAGAGCGGCTGACAAGGAGTGCGGCCACGAGAGACTCGTGTAGTGTAAACAAAAATAAAGGGGAAGAAGAGTATTAACCATTGTTTGAAGAAAGTGATATACAAGGATTAACTGCAGGATGAAGTGATGTATAGAGAGCTTATTTGGCGCTCGGTGCAATCAACCTCCGGTTCGATAGTGCTAATGCGTTAATTAGTTTTGGCCTTATTTGATGTAGTATATAATATGATTTTTAATTTTCCTATCTGCGAAGGGCTTATAATTTTGAGGAATCAATAGTGATTTCCTCTGTACAGTGATTATATAATGTTATAAGTTTATATTGGATCTACCTTGAGCTATGACTAAAATGGATGAACGAATTGATCTTAAATTTCCTTTGAGGTTAGATAACTTAGAATAGTCTAGCTGGCTATAATGGTAGAGTAATATTACTCAGAGCGTTCTATGTTAATTATATCCATGATAAGACGCAAATGGAACAGCGCAGTTCTGGTCTGGGGCTGTATTGCTTCGGGGCGATCAGCAATTAAAATATTTTATGTCATGAGCCATTAAACAAGTACAACAGTATTCTCAAAATTACACTTTGAGTGCCTGTTCCATGAATATTATTACATTACTAGTGCCAAGGTTACAATAGCTTAGTACCCACTGGGAAGCAGACATAATGACCAGCGCCATCAAATAACGACATGAAATGTAGCTGGAGAAGCGGATGTTACATTTCAAAAATTTACAAAGAGTGGAGGAAGCAATTTCTTCATGGTTAATTTTAAAATCTACATTTGACAGAAATGGAACTTATTTATCTCATGTAGAAACAGAAATTTGGCTAAGTGTTCTACTGAAATTCGGGATTAAAAGAAGAAATACATGCAAGATAAAGAATAATTTAGCCTGTTTTATTCAAATAGGAATTAATTAAATTAATACGCATAGATTAAATATAACTAACTCACTGGCATTATTGAACCCATAGGTTTCTATCCGAGTGGACATAGCTCTCCATATTGACTTGCCCTATGTTAAAGTTTTCCAATCATCCCCCTGTATAATTTACTTCTGTCAAATCATGGTTAATGTTATTCTCCCATCTCATTCTTGGTTTACCTACTGTGCGCTTTCCATTTTATTTCCCTGCAAGGAGTTTCTATGCTCTTTTTTCATTCCCCATTTATACCACATGTCCTGACCATTGCAGGCTAAGAGATTCAATACATATGGTTTCCCATAAAGATCATATAGCCTAGATCACTGTAAGTAGTCTTCTCCATTCACCTGTCTGTTCATATATATAGCTAAGAAATTATCTTAGCCATATCTAATTATACATAAGAATGTAATTTGTTTTTGAAGAGAACAGGCTAAATTACTGCTTTCTTGGAGTTTGAATAAATATTAAAATTAAATTTGTGATGTAAGTGCTACGATTAAGAAATAACATAACTTATTATTTTAGAAGAGATTTTTTTAACTTTCTTCCATAAAATGTTTTATTAATGGAATACTTGTTAGTAAAAGCCTTCATATTCGATGGAAAATTGTGGCAACAGATCGTAGACTTCAATGGGCAGGGCATATGGCACGAATGTGAATGAAAGAGGGGGAATGAAAACTTCCTCTAAGAAAACCAGAGGAAAATGGCCTATAGGTAGGCCAAAAACGAGATGGGAAAATAATGATAATCATGATTTGAGGGAAGGGGAATTATATAGGGAAAAACTGGAAAACATTAGCAATGGATAGGAATGTATGGAAAGCTTATGAGCGCGCGGCCACAGAATCTCCTGGTTCGATAGTGCAGGGGAATAATAATAATAATAATAATAATAATAATTATTATTATTATTATTATTATTATTATTATTATCATTATTATTATTATTCTATGACCTCTGCAATTTAGACAGTTTTGGTACAACATCGATAAATTCAAAAATTATCCAAAGTGTCTAAGGTTTGTCACACTTTCATTAAATCTAACTTATTCCGTCCTCTTTAATCTTTAATTATTTGTTTTACCCATTATGGGTTATATCTAGCATGTTTTGGGGTTGAGCTTGTGTTGCATTGCACCCCTGGATGATAACATTTAATTTTGACAGGCAGCCGGCAGACAGCAGGGTAAACATGAAGGAACTATGCTAATATGCCTCAACATGTGCCAGCTATTCTACTCTCGTCTAGCTATTTTTTTTTTCTTTGTGGTTTCGTACAAGGTACCGAATTAACATATGTGCACCCTTCTGTGTAAAGAAAAGCAAGCCTTGCTTTAATTTCAAGGTTTTTAATTAAAAGTGTCGTATAAAATGACCAAGGAATTCCACAACAACTCTGCATTTATATCGCATCCCATATTCGTTTAAATAACTTCATATGTAGAGTTTTTTTTTAATGTTATTATTGAGAATCCTGGAGACTTGTGAAAAACAAAGAATGTATACCAATATTTAAATTAACAAGCAACTAAAACGTTATGTCGATGTAATTTGCATGTTTTTTAACTCGTTCCTGCGATTATATGACAAAAATGAAGTTGCTAGAAAAACTCAATCTACAGAATGGATGAAACTTTGTTTTTATTTATTCTTCTTGTAAGCCCATGTTTCCCTTAACAGAGATTTAGGCGCTCTCCCTCTATAGGGAAGAATTTAAACCTTACTAATTTATATTTGAAGAGAAAAATTATACGCTCAGACCGGGACTTGAACCCGGGACCCTTGGTTCTCTAGACCAAGTGCTCTACCAACTGAGCTACCTGAGCAAGTACCGATCTAAACGCAAATCCTTCTCTATATACATTGTAATTCCCATCCACCAAATGCTGTGAAGCCATGCTTCTATCTTGCAAATGGCGGCCCCTTTATTAAGAAGACATTATACAATTTTTCTCTTCAAATATGATTTATCCATCATTGAGATGTACGAAATCAATAATAAAAACTTGGAAAAAGCCGTACTGGCTGTAATGTATAATTCCCAAATATGTCTTCTTAATAAAGGAGCCGCCATTTGCAAGATAGAAGCATGGCTTCACAGCATTTGGTGGATGGGAATTACAATGTATATAGAGAAGGATTTGCGTTTAGATCGGTACTTGCTCAGGTAGCTCAGTTGGTAGAGCACTTGGTCTAGAGAACCAAGGGTCCCGGGTTCAAGTCCCGGTCTGAGCGTATAATTTTTCTCTTCAAATATGATTTATCCATCATTGAGATGTACGAAATCAATAATAAAAACTTACTAATTTAGTTACACTTGTTTTCGTATAGATGTCATATGAGTGGTGCGTGGTCAGCGTTCCGCCTCATACTGACATCTAGGAAACGAAGGTAGTACTAGGACGGGAAAATTCGGTAAATTTTGCTTAGAGGCCTTTTCATTCAGGCTTAAGGATCTTTTACGAGCCTGAAACTCTTCAGACTCGGGAACCACGGCTTAAAGTCCCTCCCGGAGGACTTGCTCCTTGGATTTTTCCATCCTAAGAACATCCATCAACCCCGGCCGGGTTTGAACCCGCAACCCTCAGGACCAGAGAAAAGGAGCATAACCACTATCCACCGTGGCCGATCTCGTTTTTGTTTCAGTTAGTCTATTTATAGCAACTCTAATATATTCGTATATTTATTTATTTTTATGATACTATAAATTGATAAAAATGATTAAATGGATCAGAAAATTGAAATTCCAACCCACCGTTTGTCTTGATGACTGAAGAAAACCAGGAATAAAATTCAGTTAGGTTGGTCGGTAGCGTGATTTGAATTCAGGACCTCCTGAACACGAATCTCAAATGCTATCGCTAGATAAAACTCGCGTGATAAAATCTTTGTTTTACCTATTTTCATGGCATTTCAAGTAGCTTAAAAATGTGCGATAAGTAGAATAAATTTAGTTTACAATTAATTTAATGCACTTCCTTAATAAATATATCTAAAAAATTCATAGCCTACCAAAGAAGTTCATCTTAAAAACCATGTTATAATACAATGAATATATTCAAGAGTGAGTAAAATCGTATTTTTAATTGTCTTCATTTGCACGTCACAAAATATATTCCTTATATAATTGTTAATTTAAATAACTATGTAAATAAATGTGTTTTTAAATACAGTCTCTTATGATTTGGGACTTTATTTGGTAATACTATAACGTGTCTCTCAATTCTTGTTAAAATCGTAATTTAACGTTGATATCTAATGTAAAATTCTCATCACAGTACCACATAATCTTGACACTCGATTACATCAGCACATTGTCCTTTATATCCCTCCTCATCACACTGTATATTATTTATTATCTTTTACGGTCTCACTTACTAAAACATGAAATTCCCTTCCGCCCTATGTCAGAGACTGTCAAACTATAACATCCTTCAAAAACAAACTAAAGAATTATTTAATAACAAAGTAACTTATACACCTCACTGATAATATTCTTCTAACAATTAATAAATTTAATTATTTATGAAAATAATATTAAAGAATAAAAAATATTTGTATTTGTTTTGTTTTAAATATTGTATAATCGTAAAATTAGTTTTCTATATCTCATTATTTTCCTTTGTTTTTTATATACACTAGACAGGGACAATTTAATATGTCTTGCTTGTATACATTTTATTATTAGTTTTAGTCTTAAGTTTAACTAACATTAACTGGTTGTATTATAGATCGTAATATATTAGATATTATCTTTTTTTTAGTATTTAATATTAGAGTTAATTAAGATTGTTATATTCTGATGTAATATATGTTTGTCCTGGTGAGTGGAAGAGAAGGCCACATGGCCTTAACTGCACCAGGCTAAATAAATCTAATCTAATCTAATTTAAATCTTAAGAGGAACTGGCATAGTGGAAGGTTTAAGCTCCCGACTTTTCTACACATTATGCACGAGATGTTAATCCTGTATCCTCAGAGCATGTCTGGTACTCATTTTCATTAGAGGCTGAGTCGACTCCAGTACCACGTAGGGCTATAAAATTCAACATACTTCCAAATCAGCAAAGGACAATACAAAACTCAATATTCTGAATTAAAAAATCTATAGTTCTAATTGCACATTTCAAGCTCCACGATATATTGAATAATAATTAATAAGTAGACCCTAATATTTTCTAGATTACTTTATTTTATATATTCACAAGCAACAAATATCGTAGTAGAAAGAGAGATAAACTATTTTAATTTTGCCATTATTAATAACTGGTAACATAAGGCAATACTTACAGGCCTAATTTAATTTTGAGTTATTTTATCCATAAATTGAGCATTTGGTCTTTAAGGGAAGCCAAATACAATAAGAACAGCTAAGTCTCGTAGACTGCGATACGCAGGACATGTGGCACGAATGGGGAATGAAAGACGTGCATGTAAGCTTCTTGTAGGAAAACCAGAGGGAAAACGCCCAGTTGGTAGACCAAGAATGAGGTGGGAGAATAACATTAACTTTGATTTAAGGAAAGTAGATTATACAGGGAATGATTGGAGAGCATTAGCTCAGGATAGGAATGTATGGAGAGCTTATGTCCGCGCGGCAATGAATCTATGGGTTCGATAGTGCCAGTGAGTAAATAAGTTTATCCATAAATTATAGCAATATAGGGACAATTGGAGAGAGGATATTCAGAGAATGAAAGAAAACTGAATAACTAACTAACTCACTGTCGCTATCGAAACCGTAAGTTCATGGCCGCACGGGCATAAGCTCTCCGAACATTCTATATCCTGAGCTAATGGTTTCCAATCATTGACTGTATAATCTACTTCCCTCAAATCATAGTTAATATTATTCTCCCACCTCATTCTTGGTCTTCCAACTGGACGTTTTCCCTCTGGTTTTCCTATAAGAAGCTTCCATGCACGTGTTTCATTCCCCATTCGTGCCACATGTCCTGCCCATCGTAGTCTACGAGACTTAACTGTTCTTATTATATCTGTCTTCCTGTGAAGACCACGTATATCACTGTTTTTTTGTAGTCTTCTCCATTCACCTGTCTGTTCATCTCTCTATGGTCCCAAAATTTTCCTAAGAACTTTATTCTCAAATACTCGTAATCCCCTTTCCACCCTTAAAAAAAGAGTTCATTTTTCGCATTCATATAATATAACTGGTAGAATAATAGTGTTATAGCTATGCTGTACTTTCAGATCAACGTTTACTGTACCGGGTAATTATAACTTATTTTTACTTATTTTATCCATAAAATATAACAATATGGAGGGATGATATTCTGAAAATGAAAGAAGGCGGAATACAAAAGAATACTTTAGAATAATAATAATAATAATAATAATAATAATAATAATAATAATAATAATAATAATAATAATAATAATAATGATTTATTTTAGCTGGCAGAGTTAAGGCCATAAGGCCTTCTCTTCCACTCAACCAGCGAATAGTAAAATTATACAAAAATTACGTACATATTACAATTTTAAGATATTAAAATACAGACTAAACAAAATACAATGATGATGGATCTAATACTAGCTAATGCTAACAAAAACATAGAATATAATAAAATTAAAATGATATAAAATAAAGTAAGTAGCTTCCTACATGATTATTAATAGAATGCTCTATATAGTTGTTATGTAGTTAATGTTTTCATTGTGTCGAACTTAAGATATCAGTTAATTTGTATTTAAATAATGATAGCGATTGACAGTCCCTGACATGACTGGGAAGTGAGTTCCATGCTCTAGCCATAGATATTGTGTAAGATTCAGAGTACAGACAGGTCCTGTGTTGTGGTATCAAAAGTAAAGAAGAGTCTTGTGATCTTGTTCCTAAATTGTGATGAGCCAGAAGGTAGAATAAATATCGGTAGGCCGAAGAAGAGAAGAATTAAACTTCTTTAATGAAATGTGTTTGAGGGGAAGACTTTTCCCGAAAATAGTTTGTGATAATTATAATATTATATTCAACTTAAACATATTCAACTTAAATGACAAAATAATATCAATATAAATATTATGATCATGTACTACGAATGCAAGAACCCCGATTTCCCAAGAAGATTCTGCAATTCAAACCTAATGGGAAAAGAGAGAAAGAGAGCAGGATTCATGAAGAAATAGAAGTGATTATATATTTTATTTCAGATTAATAAGCTATGTTTATATACTCCGTCCATGGTAAAAATGCTGTCAAGGTCCAGGGGCGCATGACATGTTATTACAGGCAGTAATGGTTTCAGATTTTTAAACGAATTTGTGGTTAGAAAACAACTGTGAACTCAAATGTTTTATCACTGGAATAAAATACTAATCCCGATGTCGTGCTTGAGCTATATAAATGTACCATATAGCCATTCGCACGAAACTCATGTTATATTGTAAAATAAAACAATATTTTAAATTACTTCCTTGTTCCTTCCAGTAGCAGCTCTAATTATAGTAACTATCCATGTTGGAATTATTTGCGGTGCATGTAACTCCTATTTTTTGCCTTCATTCATAATTTTGTATTTCGCATCCAGAATTAACTTAATTTTTTTAATTGTGTAATTTTGTTTTCTCGTTTTCGTTTCCCAATACTGGAACAACCAGTCTGCCTTGTATCTCCCTACATACATATATACATATACATGCATATCACTCCATCAATAATGTCTCTTTTTCCACTATTTATATACAACTATTTATCTCATTGTTTCTCTCTCTATCTATACGTTCGTCCTTTTTTATTTACTAGAGGTATAATAGTTTATTACACACTATGTCTTATTGAATATGTTATAATCTTGTAAAATGACCGACAAATGGAACGTCACATTTCATATACTGTAATAATAACAGACTTTACATTCAGAAGACATCAATAAACCGAAGCAAACTTACTTAGTGATTTACAAGTAAAGAAGTGAGTACTCATACAAATCATCCAGCCAGTATAGAGGAGATGTGTGTTCAGGATATCGGAAGCCCAGCCGTTGTAGCTGGGTTTTACCAAACAGAAACTACTACCTACTCTACCCAAATTCCTCACGATGTTGGTTGGGCACCAGTACCATTCTAGCTTAAATTCCATGAGAAAATGTAATCCCCCTATTGGGACTCGAACCAATGTAGGTGTATGTTCCCTCATTCTGCGCCATAACACATTCTTTACACGCCTGACTACGGCTCGGGACTTATCGTTGATCTATTTTGTAATAAAAGTAAAACTTATTAAATATTAATCAGTCACTAATTTAACTAAGATAGAATCCGCTGGCGACGCTTTGTGGATGCCCTATACTCCTAATAGGAGATAAAGGAGATGTTGATGATGATGATGTTAAAGATTATGAATTTAACTAAGAACTAGTTTTTTACTTATGGAATTCCATAAATAACCTAAAAACAGAATATACATTATGTTATATTATTTTAATTACTGAAAACATTTCTATGTTATAGATTTCGGAGAAGTAATTCCATGTGTACAATAGTTTATCTACAACTTTCTTTTAATTTATTCTCTCCCAATAGTTTAATTGATTTAATGCATTTTTCAAAAAATGTTTCACTTGAGCTATTAAATTAGCTTTTGAAAATATATTTACTGCATCGTTGATTATACGTGTTACTTGCAAAGCAAAAGACAGATTTCTAAGGTGTACCTTCTGAATATTTCAATAACAAGTGTTTCTGCTGTAGGATATGTGATATGTTGGGATAGGGAAAGATTTCGCCCCATATCTCTAGTGTAAATTATGTAAGGCGCAGAGACGTGCTTTCAAAGTGCTCTCTAATAATTTAATACATAAAGAACATGGCGACCCTAAGTTGCATCACACAATCTGACCGATTCCTTTTCGTCACTACTTTGCTTCTCACGTACAATTCACAGGTCTCCCTCGCTTCTTCTACCTTCATTTGCTTTGCTTGTAAAAGAATGGAAAGACAGTAAAAGATGATTGTGTGATCTAATTTCAGCTCTGTCATAAAAATATGTTGTAAAATACTGAATAAATTATATTTCTTGCAAAATTCAAAAAGTGTTTAAAAAGAAAAAAATGTGTTTATGGAGTTCATAAGGCACAATAAGCTAAATGAGAAACATTTTGAATTCTGTATTCCTCTCTGACTGACCTGAATTTCGAGGACGTTATTGTGCCATTTAAAGCAGATACCCCATTTTAAAATATATATTACATAAGTGCAAAATATATTTTATTAACACTATATAACATTTAAAGATAAAGTGATCCCACTATTCGCTTTAAGAGGCTCTATAAGCAGTAAAAGTTAAGTTCCAATCTTACAAAACAATCAATATAAAACGTTGGCTGGATTCAATCCAGTGTTACGACCATCATTACGCACAAAACATACATCTGATACTCATTTCTGTTGGAGGCTACATCTATCTCAGGGCCACCATAAGCTTTAGGTCAGTTTAAAAATTCTGACCTCATCGGAAATCGAACCGCTACCTTCCGGATTGTACTTATTGTCTTAACCAACCAATGTATGGCATGGTTTATCTAATAATTCACATATTTTATTGGCAATCAGAACCACGACCCACATGATAAGAATTTTTATGGACAAATTCAAAATGAGACTGTATAAGCAAATTTGTCAACTGGCTTGTAATGATTTTGCTACTTAATCTCTATTCCCACTACATAGCATGGCGATCAATTGGTATTGTTATGATTAATTCATGGAAATCACAAAGCTAAACATAAACTATATTTTGAATAATATAAATCAGAAATAAATGACATTTTTAGAATAAAGCAGTAATTATATCTTAATAAAAAAAGTAACACTGAGCAACAAAAAAAGAAACTTTTTTTGTCTCAGAAAGAACAATATGTGATTCTGATAGTATTTTTTCTCCTGAATTCAAATATGATACCGGTTTTTCTCCATCACGCAAGGTTTCCGAGAGACAAGCATTTATAATTCCAAACACTTTAATATTTTCCACATTCGTAACTACACAATATTCGAACATTCGGACTCGCCCAGAAAGTAATAAATGACGATTTTCTACTATATTTCGCCTGTGGAGCATCCCTCTTGATGGTCCAACAATAATCGGCCAGCATATTAGGATTCCATTTGCCTTGATATCTCTTTTCCATAGCTGAAATCTCCTGATGAAAGTGTTCCCCGTGCTCATCGCTCACTGCGCCAAGATAATAAATAGACAAAAAAGTTTATTCAAAAATAATTATTTAAATCCATCAATTGAAATTGAAATTAAAAAAACTGTGGGTCATGGAGAAATTCCGAATACATATTTGAAAACACGATAAAAAAAACTGCATTAAGAACAACTATTGGTACTCATGAGACAAAAATCATGTTGACCAGTGTAATGTGGCAAAATTACTTACTTACTTACTTACTTACTTAATATAATTAACTATATTATTATCAATTCAATGGTATTTCGAGAGTTTATTATTATGTAATTTAGTTAAAAATTCCTAGCATTGAATAAAATGGCCGTACTGTAATCGAAAAAGGATTAAGCTTGGTTGAGAATCCTGCGCTAAATTTGATTAAGATGGTAAAGTGACTGGTTAGTAGTTTCGCCCTAAAGAAACAAGGATACCGGTAATTTATCAAGTGGACCTTGACATAAAAAAACAATCATTTCAAAATATCTAGTCAAGATCATAAATTTTGGTTACTTCATTTAGTTAATATTTTATTTTATTTTTTATATTTTAATTTTTATATTCAAAATATGCCCACTGCTGTGGTCTCGAGGTAACGTCATGCAGCGGCTTTTCGTTGACAGTATTACTTGATAGTAAAAGATTCCGGGCTATGTGGCCGTGGTCTATAACTGGCGTTTCTTCCAGACGTTTCACCCTCAACTGCGGAGGGCATCTTCAGTGGCGAGCGCTTCAAGCTGTTGTTTCACTGTCGTAGACTCGACTGCGAATGTTCGCAGTCGAGTCTACGACAGTGAAACAACAGCTTGAAGCGCTCGCCACTGAAGATGCCCTCCGCAGTTGAGGGTGAAACGTCTGGAAGAAACGCCAGTTATAGACCACGGCCACATAGCCCGGAATCTTTTACTACCATGATTACCGGCTGTGAAAGCCTGCATTCCACTAGTATTACTTGATTTGTGTTAGTGGTGATATTCTTGTGCTACGTCAATATATCCTGAGCTACTAATTAGTAATTTTAGGAATTGTCTTGAGCTGGAAACGCTGTTGCCGAGATTTACGTCTAAGCGATCAAAATAAAAAAAATATACATTCAAATAGCTGTATTGTACAAAATATCGAACAGTATCGAAGGATTGGGTAAGAGTTAATAAAGGACTGGCACTTCCTTCAGAGTGTAACATTACTTTAGAAGAATTTACTTCCTAAACATGACACCGGCATTAATATATTGCGATACGAGTGTGGTAAACACTTGATACGGATCGAGGAAAAGTTTTAAAAAACGAGGCACTTGCACCGAGTTTTTTTTTAATATCCGAGATTCCGTTATGTGTTTACCACATGAGTATTGCGTACTATTTTTTTCACTATGTGTATTTATTTTAGTAATTAAGATTTAGCTAAAATATTAATAAATATAATTAAAGATAAATATTAGATTTCAGAAGGTGAATCGGCTACATGTGTTAGTATGGAGAAATAATAAGTATTCTTGGTCATGTCGTCATTTTATATTTGTTAAAACTGTAAGACAAATTTGATTTGGGATTTATTTCTGATTATGGAGAAAGTTTTAGACGATGTGTGTAGTGATGACGAAATAGAAGAGGCGTCGAAAGCTGGATGTTATGAATTAATACCGAAATTAATACAAATTGCAATATCACTATCAGTATATCAAAATAAATGTTTTTACATACCGCACTAGTGATTTTGGTAATCTTTAAAGTATTAAGATTTATTTTGTTTTCATAGCAACCAAGATTGTATGCGGGAATGTCAAATTACGATGCACATCAAACAATAACAGTAAGTAAACAATATTAGTTACATAGTGCAAAATAGTACATTGCGATAGAGTGTGGAAACACTTGATACGGATCCAGGAAAAGTTTAAAAAACGAGGCGCTTGCGCCGAGTTTTTTTTTATTATCATTTCCGAGATTCCTTTATGTGTTTACCACATGAGTATTGCATACTATTTTTTTGCACTGTTATTTATTTTAGTAATTAAGATATTACTTAAAATATTAATAAATATAATTGAAGATAAATGTTAGATTTCAGAAGGTGAATCGGCTTACTATGGAGAAAAAAGTATTTTTGCACTATGTAACTAATATTGTATACCTAATGTCAAATTACGATGCACATCAACAATAACAGTAAGTATACAATATTATAATTAATATTGTATACTTTCTGAATAATTTTCTCACTATGTAACTAATATTGTATATTTACTGTCATTGTTAATGTAGTACATCGTAATTTGACATTCCCGCAAACAATCTTGGTTGATATGAAAACAAAAGAATTCTCATTATTTTTAAAATGACCAAAAGCACTAGTGCGGTAAGTAAAACATTTATTTTGAAATATTGATAGTGATACTGCAATTTGTATTAATTTCTATATTAATTCATCACATCCTGCTTTCCGCGCCTCTTCTATTGTATCATCACTACACATATCGTCTAAAACTTTATCCATAATCAGAAACAAATCCCAAATCGAATTGTTTTTTTAACAAATATAAGATGGCGACATGACCAACAATACTTATTATTTCTCCACAGCAACACACAGTCGATTCACCTTCTGAAATCCAACATTTATCTTCAACTATATTTATTAATATTTTAGATAATATCTTAATTACTAAAATAAATACACATAGTGCAAAAAATGGTATGCAATACTCATGTGGTAAACACATAACGGAATCTCGGAAAGCGCCTCATTTTTTTAACTTTTCCTGGATCCGTATCAAGTGTTTACCACACTCGTATCGCGATATATTATATTTGTCCAGTGTTATATGTAGCTAATATTTTGTCACTTTAACTTTGATAACAATCAAGTAGTATTTGAAATACTATTTTTGTTTCATTTCAGCAATATGTGGACTACTACTGCTATTTGCAGTCATTGCTTCATTTATAGTAATTTACAGTTTTACTTCAATGTTATTTGGGGAAATATCAAGCTATTTTGTTATATCATCCTGGGATATTTGCATGTGCGGAGTATACCAGAGAGCTAATTAAGTTATGTCTATCATTAGATGTATTGCTATTTCATGTGAAAATTCACTAATTATTATTAATTTGTAATGAAACATGAAATGATGGTTAATGATGACATGGATTGTGCTAATTAAATGTTAACATAGTATGTGCCTTCTTTGAAGCTGAGGAATATCACGAAAGGATCTTATATTGTTTGGCTCCGATATTTTAAATCCAGAACTCAAATACAATTCTTAAATCCTACTGTTAGGGCCAGATTTTTCGATAAACAATCAGTTTAGTCGGGACCTGGATTTGATCTTAGGACGTACAGAATACGAGTCTCAAACGCTAATAGACCAATTAATTCGGTTATAACTTATTTAACTTTAATGAAATTTAGTAAAGTAAAAATGGATCATCAAAATGAAATTCCATTCATAATTTGGATTACGACTGAGAAACATAGAAACATTCAAATCTGGTTTTCTTACTCGGAATTTAAATCTGGAATCTCCTTTGTACGAAGCCCAAACATTGCCCTCGGAACCTTTTATTTAATCCTGGCCAATAGATACTTTAGCATATAATATCACGTTTACCATCCGAGTATGCAGTAGCCTGTGTATCTCTACCGTATTTGTCAGTTTTCTTTTTCTGAAGACGTTCGTTAATTTAATTTTAATTATATTATAAAATTCTGATTATGGAGAAATCGATACTGGTAATGAAATGCCAATCCGGATCAATTTTTCAATTAAATGAATTTAGTAGCTTTTTATTTATTTTAACGACATTAAAAAAATCAAGAAAAAATCAGAGACAATTGATCGGCTTCGGAAGTTGAATCCAAAATTGACAGAGTGGAACAGGATCTGAAGGTTATAGGAGTCCAGGGATGGAGAAGGAAGGCGGAGGACAGAAATTATTATGGTGCATAGTAGGGGCGGTCAAGGCCTGTAGCAGGCTGTAGCACCGAACATGATGATGATGATCTCCTAAATACAAATTCCATATGCTACCGCCTAAGCCAATTTCCCAGATAGCAGAAACTTCGTTTTCCTTTTTATGTTTCATACTTAATTATATACTTACCTCATTGAACGTTTTATGATTCTTTAGGTTTTTATTTACAAAGAAGTTTCGATGAAAGTAAATAAACTATTAACTTTATACAAGCAGTTATATGAAACAACAAAACGTATTATATATTTAAAATGTGGAGATCAAATTTATTCTGAGGGCACTATAAAAATGCACTGTTCTTGAGTTAGAAAACACAGTTAATTATTTGGTGTGTGAATTACAATATTCACAGTGGGTGGACTAGAATGTAGGACAGACATTGTTCTTGAAGAGGAACCGCTAGCACTGTCTGTGGGAAGATTCTCTCATGCAAACAGCAAGTAAATCCACAAGTGTAATTATTTCAGGGTTATACAAACACAGAAACTAAATTATCTCATATGAATGAGCCCCAAAATTAAATCATCCTAATTGCAAATATTGTTGAGTGCCCTCAGAACAAAAATATTTTGATAAAACCAAAATTAAGCTATACAAATATAGTCTACCTAAATTCATGTTGCATTTTTTTGAAGAGTAAAACTTACTTTCTTGGACTAATATGTATTACGTCAAGTAACTGACAAAAATGTCTAATTTAATAAAATGTTAATGGATTGTATGTTTCTTGCTTTAAGAGAGAAGGAAAGATTACAAGTATTTTTATTTTTAGTAAAACATTTTGGTCATAAACAGACGAACAGACAGGTGAATAAAGAAAATATTAAAATAAATACCTGACTGGCCGCTGAGTGCGCCCACTGAAAATGAGTGAAGTGCAGTAAGCCAATGTACAAAACTTGCGAAATTAAGTTATCCGTAAGGCCTACAGTTCTTAATAGTATATTACGATGCGAGGTTGGGAAGTGGTTTTTACAGAATCGAGGAAACATTTTTAAAAACCGAGCGATAACGAGGTTTTTAATTTCCGAGATTCTGTAAAACATTTCACAAACGTGCGTTGTACATTATTTGCGCGAAGGTGTTTTCAAAATAATAAATAATAGTAAAATAATAACACCTTGGTTGGAAATATTTGCGTTCATTATAAACAATTAACTAATGTTAACAGTGTGGGCAATGTTTATTAGTTGAAACAACAGGAGGCCTTGAGAAAAATTATTGATAATATGGCCGTAAGTACAGATTTATTGTTTTATATTGTTTCAAATAAAGTTCAGTTCGTTTAAAATGCAGCGGTTTGTTTCGTATAATATACATTAACACTACCTCTTGGATATTTTTATATGTACGTTGCACGTAGTATACATAGAGGGCAGTGGTTTTACTTCCCGTACGTGGGTGTAAATGTAATATTACAGTATAGTTATTTAGGTTGGTAATCCCGAAATGTAGGAAGTTGAACTTTCAATAATGGTCGCCATTGCTGGTAAGTACGACAGAACGCACTATGGCGCAAAAACGTTATTTTTAATGTAATCTAATTGAGAACAACGGCTCCTTCCAGGGATTTATTTTAATGTTTTACTTTATGAATAAAGAAAACTGCATAAGGGCGAGCTATATTCTCTTTATAGAAAACCAGATATAACAAGAGCAATTACTAAGTTTCGTAGATTGCGATGGACAGAATATGTAGGACGAATAGGGAGTGAAAGAGGGGCATGGAAACGTCTTGTATGAAAACCAGAAGAAAATCGCCCAGTAGGTAGGCCAAGAATGGTATGGAAGAACATTATTAACCACGATTTGTGGGAATTGTTGGAAAATATTAGTTCAGGATATGGATAAGGAGATCTAATGTCCGCGCGGTCATTAACCTATATATTCGATACTGCCAGTGAGTTAGTTATGGATTGCATATAATGTGTTTGTTATTAATCCAGTTGGCTGTGACTACAGCGTTAGGAACGCATATTTAGGAGGTCCCAAACTCAAGTCCTGAAAAATCAGCCAGTATATTTCTATAATATAGGCTACATAATATGCGGTTGAATTGTTATTAGTTTTCCTTAAACAACATTAATGAACAATAAATATTAATAACCTAAAGAGTGGTCTCAGACAGTAGCGTTTAAGATTCGTATTCGAGATGTTTCGAATTCAAATCTAGGTTCGACCAACCTAATGTATGTTTTTCTTTTGTGATTTTCTCCAGCCTTCAAAGTTATGCGCCTCGCGATCCTACCTTTTTATTACATTGAGTTTGAAAGTTTTGAGTGACTATATCGACATTCCTTTGCCCGGGCCCATAGAAGGCAAGGATTAATCCACCTTTCCTTTGTAAATTACTTAACATATATTACTTAATGCTAAACAGTATTATAATCGTGGAAGCTAGAAGTAAAAGGGGGATTAATTTGGCTTGAGAAAAGCTTTAGAATATAATATCAATATGAAACATCACTAGCTACACTATTAGTAAACATACGTTAACTAAAAAAAGTAACTTTTAATGAGAATCATGAGTCCGATAATTAAAATACAAATAACATAACAAAAATTTATCTTCTTGACCATTGAAAGAAAATATATGAATCAAATAATATAAATTAACAAACTCGGTCATCAATAATTCAAAAACATCAATAATAATAATGTTCTTCTTCTTGTTCCTTCCAAGTAGGCCAAGGCCTGTTACGATCCTATAGAAAATTTTCCCTCCAGCGTTTCATAGGACGGCCCAGTGATCTTCGTCCTCTTGGTATATAATTATAAACAGCTTTGGGGATCCGATTTGAACTCATTCTTTCAAGATGGTGTTTCCAATTTAGTTGGTACTGTTTAATATATTCCAAAATTGGCGTAGTCTTCAATTCTTTTAAGATATCGGTGTTCCTTTTCCGATCCCATCTGGTGTAACCCGCTGTTCTGCGCATGAATCTCATTTCACAAGCCGTTATTCTGCTTTCATGTTGTTTTTTTAGTGTCCATGCTTCACTACCATAGGTCAACACTGGTCTAGCCAAAGTGTCATATAAACGTAATCTGGTGTTTTTTTGTACAAGGGATGGTTTCATAACTTGATTAATAATTCCTAAACTTTTATTATAACTAGTAACTTTTTCAGGGATATCCTTTTCATCCCAGATAGAGAGATAATATCCAAGATATTTAAATTGATTAGATCTCTCTAAAATTTTTCAATAATAATAATAATAATAATAATAATATTCATACATACATACACACACACAATCCAGTCCAGCCAAGGGCTAGGGTTCACAGTCCTGGTTGCCCTACCCTGGCTTGTGGGACTGAAGAAACCAAACAGCTCCCTCGAGCTACAGTCGACCTGACCACGACGATCCCAAAGTTGATGATGACTCTGATACAACTTGCACAGCTTATTTGAAGCTTCCGTTAACGAGGGGAAGATGCGCAGTCACACGCAGCGCATAAAGAAGGAAGGAGGAGGTACGTAGGAGAAAGGACAACGAAGACAGGAATTTGACACTGTTCTATGACATCACTGTAGAGGGAAGACACGATGACGTAGTTCTTACGTAGTTGTCACGTACCGAAAAAATAATTTCGGTACAGTTGTATTTTCATTACTAGACTCATTTCATCATCAACATTTCATAGTATGCATATCATTAAACGTTCACAGTAACACATAACTATACGCAATACACAAATATACTTGACCTACTGAATACAATGTTATCATTTCACGTCCCCCATGTACTCTGTAGAAGCAGACAAATATTCGCCATTTGAAGTTTTGTTCAAAAATAGTATATTACGATGCGAGGTTGGGAAGTGGTTTTTACAGAATGGAGGGAAAATGTTTAAAAACCGAACGATAGCGAGATTCTGTAAAATACTTCACAAATGTGCGTTGTACATTATTTTTTGAGCGATGGCGTTTTGAAAATAATAAATAATAGTAAAATAATAACATATTTGATGGAACTATTTGCGTTCATTATAAACAATTGACCAACGTTAACAGTGCGGGCAATGTTTAATAGTTGAAACTACAGGAGGCTGTGAGACCAATTGGTTATAAAATGGCGGCAAGTACGTATTTATTGTTTTCTATTGTTTCAAATAAAGTTCAGTTCATTTAAAATGCAGTGATTTGTTTCGTATAATGTATATTAATACTACCTTTTGGATATGTTTACTATATACATTGTATGTAGTATACATAGAGGGCAGTGATTTCACTTCCCACACGCGTGTTTGTCTTCTTCTTCTTCTTCACTTCGGGCTAGGCAAATTGCCTGTTCCTACAGTCCTTGAACATCCTGGCTTGTAGTTAAATGCTGCTTTTGGTATTCTTTCTACATGTCTAAACAATTTTTCTCTATATTCTTTGATTTTATTATTCAATGGATATATAGGTCTATTTAGCTCTGTTCTTATATATTCATTCTTTATCCGATCCATTCTTGTGCAGCCTTTTGTTCTTCTAAGGAAATTCATTTCTACGCTATGTATTCCACTTTTCAATTTTTTGGTCATTACCCAAGTTTCACTCCCATAAAGTAATGCAGGAAATGCCACTGTTTTATAAAACTTCAATCTAGTATCCCTTCTTGTTTTGTTATTTAATGTTCTATGTATAGTTCTTCTTCTTCTTCCTCCTTCCTTTCAAGTATTAGGCCAAGGCCTGTTACGATCCTATAGAAAATTTTCCCTCCAGCGTTTCATAGGACGGCCCAGTGATCTTCGTCCTCTTGGTATATAATTGTAAACAGCTTTGGGGATCCGATTTGAACTCATTCTTTCAAGATGGTGTTTCCAATTTAGTTGGTACTGTTTAATATATTCCAAAATTGGCATAGTCTTCAATGTATAGTTCCACACATCTTTTGAAATCTTGACAGTTTCATATTTACGTTTCTTTCAGTTTTTGTGTTTACAGTAAAATTACAACCCAAATAATTAAAATTTGTTACTTGTTCCAGAGGTTTGTTGTCTATTATGATTTTTGATCTTATATGTTCACTTTCCCAAAATGCCATTATTTTCGTTTTTTTTATTTTGATATTTTAAAATTATATTATTGGCATAACTGATTTAATTGATGTAAGGAGTATTGCAAAGAATTTTTATTTTATTGAATAATAACCACATCGTCGGCACGTCTAATATTTTAAAACGGTCAATTCTTATACCTACATTAACATTACTTTTCCAATTTCGGATGATGTCATTAATATATAAATTAAAAAGGGTTAGTGATAAACTACACCCTTGTCTTACACTTATATTTATTAAAATTGGTTCGGTCTTTGATGTGCCTATTTAAATAATTTGACATTTTACATATAAACTTTTTATCACATGAATTAATTTTGCGGGGTAGCCATGTATTTCCTAATTTTCCATAACTTATCTCTATCCACACGATTGAATGCCTTCTCAAAATCAATAAAAGCAACATGATATGTTCTCTACATTTTTTCAAATATTTGCTGTAATATGAATAAATTATCTGTTGTTGATCGCCTCGTTCTAAAGCCACTTTGTTCTTCTACTAGTAATGCTTCTACTATTATGTTAAGTATTTTATTTATAATCTTCCCATAGATTTTATAAATTGAATTAAGTAGGCTAATTCCTCTATAATTTTTACATTATCTTATATCTCCTTTCTTAAACAATGATATGACTTCAGCTACATTCCACCTTTCTGGTATTCTATAGTGCCTCCAACATCCATGAAATAAATGCAATATTCTCCAATGCAAAAATATTCCACTATATTTTAGAAGCTCCATATTTATCTGATCAGGACCTGTTGCTTTTCTATTTTTGGTTTCTTTTAAGGATTCTTGAAGTTCATCAAATGTAATCGTATAATTTTGAATTTCTCCATTTTCATTATCTGGATATAATTCTTATTTTTCTTCATCTTGTTCTTCTTTTTCTTCTTTACACCACAAATTTTTATAGTGTCCTATCCATATTTCTTTATTAATAACATATATTTTTGCAGTATTCTTTTCTGATTTATTTAAAAGTTTTATAACTTTGTATGCAAAATTTTGTTTGAAATATATAATATTACAGTATAGTTATTTTTATTACAGTATAGTTATTTAGGTTGCCAACCCAGAAATGTAGGAAGCTGAACTTTCAATCATGGTCACCATTGCTGTAAGTACGACAAAACGCACTATCGCGCAAAAAGGAAATTTTTAGATAAAATAACCCAACACCTCTAAGACATTTTGATTATAAACTTAAGGTCATAATTCTGTCAAGTAAAATAAAGCTATGCTAATTATTATTATTATTATTATTATTATTATTATTATTATTATCGTTACAGTCCATTCACGAATTTAGGTAATTTGTTGACCTGTTTCGACCTCAATAGAAACACCATCCAAAAGTCTTTTGAATGAACTTCCTGGTCTTCTTCTTCCTGCAGGTTGATGGCTTAACATTTGTTAGAGTATCCTGTGATCTTCCATTCGATGAACATGTTGGATCCATCTTGACGTATAATCACAAATTTTGTTTTCTAAAGGTTCCATGTGTAATCCTTCTAAGATGTCATCATTTTTTTATGATCTAATAGTCTGTATCCTGCAGTCCTCCGAAGATATCACATTTCGGCAGATATTATTATTATTATTATTATTATTATTATTATTATTATTATTATTATTATTATTATTATTATTATTATTATTATTATTATTATTATTATTATTATTATTTACCCAAATTAATTACGCATTTGCAGGCCTATTACTGTTGTGCGTGTGTGTTTACTGTAGATGTTGTATGTACACCCACACATCTGTATTACGTCAATTAAATTTTCTCATTTTCATCAGGGGCTAAAGAGATTATAATAAGCTGATTTAAATTTACTGTACCGTGATTTTAACAGAAAACACCAATTATTAACGTAATGGAACGAGCAATGATATTTCTGAGAAAAAGTCATCTGCGTCCTAGCGCATTTTATAACTAACACGTGAGTTCCTCCCATTGAAAGTTTACGAACGAATGAATCAATAATTGGATCGCTTGTTAATAGTATGTTCTATAAACTAGGAAATATTACATATACTTTTCATACTGCTCTCGCGCCGTAGCCGAGTGGTAAAGGCAGAAAGCCTTGACGCAGAGCTACGGGACTTGCGCTGGTTCGAATCTCCATGGGGGGAAGAAATTTTCTCATGGTATTTCGGCCAGTATGGGACTGGTGCCCACCCAGCATCGTGATGCATTTGGGTAGCTACAATAAGTGGCGGCTCCAGGTTGAGAAAACCAGCTATAATGGCTGGGGGACTCGACACGCTGATCACACGTCACCACTACACTGGCTGGATGATCAACTACCTCTATGATTAACACATGTGGATGTGAAGCCAGCAGCCGGCTGGTAGGCTAAGAGCCTTCTAGGCCTGTCGCGCCAGGAGTATCGATACAATAATTATAATACACGGCAACAAATTGAACTACTTAGGACCTGCAATAATTAAACGTATTTTGTTTCATAAATATCTAATATAAACGTAATAGTAATAATAATAATAATAATAATAATAATAATAATAATAATAATAATAATAATAATAATAATAATAATAATAATAATAAAAACTCGTGTTTATTAATGTTTTGAATGTTTAATTACTCCACCTTCAGAGAACAGCTTATTATTTCTCTTTAGTTTTAGTATGGAAGAGTCTGTGATGTGTTATATGTGTGAATGTTTCTTATTATATATTTGGAGCCTGTGTCGTGTTATATGTGTGTTTATACCGAAAGTACGGGAAAAGGTTCACTGTGTTTACAAAGAGACCTAAAATAAGTTTGAGGAAAATAATCATATATATTCAATCTAGGATTTAAAGAGAGATTAGAGCTTAGTTTCGGTTGGGGGCATGAAAATTTCTAAAAATTAACGACGATCACGATATGCGAATATGTCCAATATGCGGGGGCTTTGAAGACGACATACATATTAAGAAAATTAAACGTTTCAGAATATTGTAGGCGTCAGTTGTTACCGGAAAGATTTCTAAATTCAAATCGTGAAAGATTGGCATGCTATGAGTTATTGGTAAACCCAGAAAATCGATGGGTAAATTAACTGGACAAAACGCTCAAAATAAGAACAACACTCATTCGTCAATAAATAAATATATAAGCAAAATGTAATGTAATAATTTTACGTAACTTTATTAATGTATAATGTAATTGTATTGTTATCTATGGTGTTTTTTTATCTACTTTATACAGGGTGTTTTAGAAGTGATGGTCAATAAATTACACATGAAAAGTACAGGCCAAAAGTAGCTAAACAGCTCCAATAAACATAGGCCCACAAATTAACCGTTGTCGAGATAATTGGAGTTGGGAACCAAATCTAATGCAACACACGTGTCACGACATTAGCAGCATTCTTCGATGAACATCTGGGCAGGACTGCTCGGAGACCGCATAATTGGACCACACTTCCTACCACAGAGACTAACCGGAGAGCAGTACAAGCGATTTCTGCGGTCTGTACTTCCAGATCTCTTTCATCATCATGATGTTCCACTGAACCAACGCCTGAACGTGTGGTTCATGCATGACGGTGCTCCAGCACATTTTCAATTACGTGAGCGCCGGCTTCTAACTCTAAGGTATAGTCAACATTCGATAGGCAGAGGAGGGCTCGTGCCATGGCATCCAAGGTCACCGGATTTAAATCCCGTGGATTTCTGTGTGTAGAGTCATATCAAAAGCCTGGTCTGCGCTACTGAGGTCAACTCTCTTGAGTAATTACGCTTACGGATTGAAGCAGCCTTCCAGCATTTACAGAATTTTCCAGGACTGCATGACAGAATTCGCAACTCAATTCAGAGACATGTTCAATGTTGCATTCAGACGCATGGACAACATATTGAACACTTACTTTAAAGTTTAGCGATGCCATGTGTTCCTAGACACTGATGAACCGCAACGTAAAATGTTCTATCTCGACAACGGTTGATTTGCGGACCCATGTTTATTGGAACTTTTTAGCCACTTCTGGCCTGTACTTTCCATGTGCGAATTATTTACCAACACTTCTGCAACACACTATATTATTTTATTGATACGGACTGTTAACAGAATACGGCTTGCTGTTCATGCGACCCATAGGCCTATTTGTAAATAACATTGTATCTTACATTTAGCAGATGGTAGACGACATAGGGCTGTTATTGTTAAATTTGTGTCCTGCCATAGGGGAAGTGAGGCTTTTCGTAATAAAAAGAATTTGAAAGGCAGTGGAATAACCTTTATTGAGGACCTTACTAGTGCTAGACATCAGTTACTTCACGAAGCTATCAATATTCATGGCACTCAATCTAGGATTTAAAGAGAGTTCAGGGCTTGCTTGGTTCAGGTTAGGGGCATGGAATTTTTTTTAAAATTAGCAACGATCACGATATGCGAATATGTCCAATGTGCGGGGGCTTTGAAGACGAGATACATATATTAGGAAAATGTGACGATTTGGAATATTGGAGGCATCAGTTATTACCGGAAAGATTTATAAATTCAAATCGCGAAAGATTGGCATGCTACGAGTTATTGGTAAGTCCAGAAAATTGGATAAAATTGGGTAGATTTCTGGACAAAACGCGGAAAATAAGAACCACTCATTCGTGAATAAATAAATATGTTAACAAATTGCAATACCATTAATTCTTAATAATTCTACATAATTAAGTTAATGCATAATGTAATTCTATTGTTATGTAATTGTAATATTATGTTTTCTTTAGTTTTGTTTTAAGTATATTATTGCCAATCATCAACTTATTGTAACGGATTGTCAAGAGCACCTACGGCTTACTGCCCGTGCGACCTATATTTGTAAATAATATTGCATGTATCTTACTTTTAGTCTAATAAAGTCCTTATGTACTTTTAGCATAATAAAGTCTACCGGTACTACTATTGTTAAGCCTTCAGCATATTAAGAATTATTATGTCTGCTTCTGATCGCTATGTTAGACTCTCTTATATCCATTCTTCTATTGGTGTATGGTTTACAAGTGTGTTTGATGTTTTTAGTTTACAGTTTAAGTATAGAATGTAATAGCTTGATATAAAAATATAGGTTATTCTATCCCATCGTGCCACCAGTGTATGTTGAATCGGAGATCAAATTACTTCGTCGTGTTGATCAATGCAATAACACATGTTCCCACTAGATCCAATTGCCAACATGTCTGCTCACATATATTGGGATTCTATCCCATGCGTCCAGTATACCAGATTAGTTAAGCGTTCATTTGTTTGTGGCCTGGTTTTTTGTGATAAGTTGGCTACACGGTCTAAATAATGACTAATACACAATTTACATTGAAAGTATGCTGATTTTAGGTTATTTTGAGCTCAACTTCTCACTTTATTCTAAGGCATTTTTCACTTTTTTGGGGGGAAAAGATCAATGTATATATATATATATATATATATATATCAGGTATTGTTTACATAATGCAGCTATAAATTGTTGTGTCTTTCTTTTATATTTGAATTTATGTTCATGGCATATAATTCCCAAAGTATAAATTAATAACAATGTTTGCATGAGCTATTATATCCACATTAATTATTAGAAACCAGATATATTGGCTGCCTTGGAGGCTGATGTGTATACTCCCTCTTCTCGAGTTCCTAAAGCCTCTGCTCTTACTTTGTCTGGATGTGAACCCTTGACAAAGGAAGGCATTCATTGTGACTCAGATCTGATGCAGCGCCTCTAGGTATTTGTGGAAATAATAGCAATTTGGATTAGAGCTGTTCATATCCCGGTGTGAAAGACACAGTGTGATACTCCTTCTGTCAGATACACCTATTTTCATACCATCCCATTAAGGACCCTCATAATAATAATTTCTTTTTAATTTTTTTGTATAGATTTAGATTCTAGAAGGTGAAATCCGCGCTAAGACAGTGACTTATTAAAAGTCAAATTGGCAAAACACAACTTTCTTCAGTTAGTTATTTGAATGTGGCGGACCGCAGTGAAAACTGTATACTGTGTAACTGTTATTATTAGGTACATTGTTTAATTATACTCAAATTTAAGTGGTTTCTTTTTTATTTCTTTCTTTTCATTTATTTAAAATATTAAATTACCTAAAACAACAGATGTGTCCAAAAGGATACATAACGAATTTAAGGGTTAAAAGTCAAATTTATGCTCTTAATGAATATTTTGACTCTGGTGTAAGTATACTAAGGTAAATACTGTAATAATGGCCGCGATGGTCTAGTGGTTATGTTCCTTGCCTCTAGTCCCGAAGATCGCGGGTTCAAACCTAGCTGGGGTCGATGGATTTTTAGGATGAACAAATTCAAGGTATAAGTCCTCCGGGAGGGACTTTAAGCCTTAGGTCCCGAGTCTGAAGATATTCATTGTAAAAAAACCTCAAGTCTGAATACGCCTCTGAGCAATTTTTTCCGACCTTCATCCATCCAGTAATACCAGTTTCCTACTATATGTCTCCTCGAGACAATGTATTAACTACATGTCCCTTCGCTGACATCTGTAGGGAAATAAACGTAATTAAATTAATCTTGTTAAGAAACTTCCCACTAGGGGAGCACGCATGTTCCGAGCTGAATCAATCAAATTATTTTAGTTTATTCTGTATCATATTTTATGCTAATAACAAAAATAAATATTTATTGATTGCTTAATTGATCGTCATCATCGTCATCCTTCACGGATTAGGTATTTGCCTGTTTCGATCTCATATATGTTCAGCCCAGCGCTTTCTTCGTCTTCCCACCGATCTTCGTTCTCCAGGATTATACATCAGTGCCATCTTTGATATCATGCCCTCCGTCATTCTTTGCAGACATCCTTTCTAGACATGGCTATCGATAAAAAGCCCCAATACACTTTACCCCAAGTGTGAGTATTGGTAAGGGTGTAAGAGAAGGAAAACTCAAAAAATAAACCCGGGAAGAGGACTCTCGTCAGCCGAAGAGAAGGCAACCTTCTAAGGGAAAGGGCCTCCAACAGAACACCTCCGGTCCTCCAGGTTGGGGGTTGTGTGTCGCACTGGAAACCCACCATATAAAACGATCTTTCTCAAGAATCTCACACGATGAAGCCGGACGGAATTATAAGACGACGACTTGATTATTGATTAATATTATATTTAATTATTGTCACCACAGTACGTAGAGATTTCAGTAGGCGCTTGTAATATTAGAAAATGGTAGATCAGAATGTATAATTTTATAATTTAAAAACTTTGTAGATCCACTAGAGTTCAGTAAAAAAAAGCCTAACTCCAGTCACTAAGTAATATTTCCAAGAAAGGAGAGTTTATATGTTCCATTTATGACAGTTTTGATACTGGCCACAAATTACATTATATGTGTGTCCATAAAAACATTCTGTAAATATAAACTGTAATTGCGTAACCATAATAAATCTAAAATATACCATTATAAAAACGACTCAACGAAGTTCTATTTTCAATATCGCGGAATGTATAAATAAAATAAAACAGTAGGTGGCGCCATAAACAAAAACAATTATTTTCGTTTGACACAACTGTCGTCGCTATTTGGCTTGTCAATAGCAGCATTGTTACATTTAAACAAATTGTGTTTCGATTTCAATGTTGAATTGTACAGCTATTTAACAACTGGCAGGAAGATGGATTAGATATGCTGGATACCAGGATGTCTTTAGCAACTGGTCATAATCGTCCCTAAGCTTGAACGTTTCTGGCATCCTTTTTAAGTAAATATAGGCTATATTGTCATCATTAGAGCGAGGATTTTTATGAAATTTAATGTTTTAAACTAATTGTCAGAGAGCGCTGAGACAAAGTACCTTTATATTTTATGGTATGTAGAATTAAATAAGACCTACATATTTTTTTTCATATTTCATAATATTTTGGCAAAATATTTTAGTAGAAATTTAATATTCCTTCATATTTTACAACTTTCAGTTTTTTTAATAAAAGTTTTACTAATTGGTTAAAAAAAATTGAAGTGACTGTAGTTTTGAAATTTTTTGACAATGCAATATGGTAGACAGCCGAAAATTCCTCAGTATCCCATCTGGAACAAGATAAATAGATTTGATAAAAGAAGATAATTGAAAAAAGGAGACGAATGACCAGGTGTAGGCTTTTGTCCGAAACTACAAAACAATAACAGGGATTTCCTAATTTGTGACAAGAACATGAATAGTAGAACAACAATGTTAGAATAATAACCACCTTCTCTTTCTCTCAGGTAGCAACCTGTTCGTTTTTTGCTACCTAAGGACATTTCTAATTTTGTGAATGGATTACAGTATTTAAATGTAGGGAAGACTGCTGCTGTGTTGGGAAATAAGATGTTTCTCCACAGTTTATGAAATTAATAAAGTTCTTGTAGATAAGGCCAATATTATTCTCACTTACATCAAACTATCACATATAGCACAGTACATGTTTGCTCCCATAACATCATATGGTGTGGAGTATACTTTTTGATCGTACAAAATAACTCCGACAGACAGACGTTAGGAATATGGAAAAAGCTTCTAACTGTGTATCACGAACAGAATTGATAATTGGATTATTCAAAGCACAATTATACCATATTGTGCTCGGGCAAATTTCATGGAAAAACTAATGTTAAAATAATTCTAACTACATTTCACTATGTTCATACGTGTAATGTATAGGATTAAAAATAATTGTAATTGCAAAGAGAGTTTTGAAATACACCCTAGAATTATTTGCTGATTAATTCATTTTAACATCTTGTTTCTCCAAATATGACATACAGTACTTGGTCTACTTCAATGGGCAGGACATGTGGCACGAATGGGGGAATGAAAGACATGTATGAAAGCTTCTTGTAGGAAAACCAAAGGGAAAATGCCCAGTTGGTAGGCCAAGAATGAAGTGGGAGAATAATGTTAACCATGATTTAAGGGAAGTAGATTATAGAGGGGATGATTGGAAAGCATTAGCTTAGGATAGGGATGTATGAAGAGCTTATGTCCGTGCAGCCATGAACCTACGGGTTGATCGTGCCAGTGAATTAGTTTGTATTTGGTCTATGTGTGTTCTGATTCATCCAATATAATGTTATTGTGACATTTATATATACTGGAATTCATTATCTTTATGCAAGGTAAACAGAAGTCATCCAAACTGTGCCTACTCTAAATTTTGTCAGTGGTATATTCGATGGAAGCATGTTACTACGGTTACATGTTTTGTTTATGTTTGGATTTCGTAATTAAATATCATCGGATAAATTAATTGATCGTGTTTTATATATACCCAGTATTAATTTGTTGAAATAAAGTGTCGAACTACAGGCTTGGGAGGCCCTTGGGGTAGATGGATGTTGAGACTTCCACATTTCTAGATAATCGCCAAGGGATGTCCACTGGGTTCTCAGTACTATGTGACGGCCGCCTTTGCCCCAGAACACGCATCTGGTACTCATTTAAATTAAGAGCTAAGTAGATCCTAGGACTATGATGCCGCCAGAAGGTTTGGTCCAGCTAAAAACCTGACCCCATAGAGACTCTAACCTACGACCTTCCGACATGTTAGCGTGATTCCTCACGCAACTACACTTCAACGTGAACCATTAAAATTGCTTCAAATCATGAACATGATATTATTTATTGAGTCAGAATTAATTAAAAACTATTAAAATGAAACTACAGTGAAACTCTTGATTTTTTTTAGCTACAAAAAGGTCTTCTTGTCTCATTTGTGTGCTGGTATGTGTACCCATAAATTATACAGGGCTTGTTTATATAAATATATGTAAAAAGTTAAAAAAATAGTAGCTTCATAATATTTTTGTGTCCTAATTTTCATATTTTTCATATTTTGTTATTATGATTTCATATTTTAATATAATTTTCTTCATATAATTCCTCGCTCTAGTCATCATCATCACCATAGTACATTCACAAATGTAGGCTATTTGTTGACCTGTTTCGGCCTCAAGAGTAACACCATCCAAAAGTATTTTGCGTGGACGTCCTGGTCTTCTCCTTCCTGCAGGTTGATATCTTAACATTTGTTTGGGTATCCTGTGATGTTCCATTCGATGAACATGTTGCATCCATCTTGACTTATAATCAGATATTTTGTTTTCTAAAGGTTCCATGTGTAATTCTTCTAAGATATCTTCATTTTTTTGTGATCTAGTAATGTGTATCCTGCAGTCCTCCGAAGGTATCTCATTTCACCAGATCTAAGTCTCTGTACATCCTTCTGTTTCAATGCCCATACTTCGCTACCATATAACAGATTTAGAAGAGCCAGTGTTTTATACAATTTTAGTCTTGAATGTTTCTGGACTAACTGTGGCTTGAAGATAGAATTTATTAATCCTAAAATTCTTTAAAGTTTTGATATCTTTGCATTTACATATTTTTCTTCTTCATATAATATATTGCATCTTAGATATGTAAAATTATTTACCTGCTCCAAAATTTTATTGTCAAATGCAATTTTACTTCTGGCAGGATCTACACTTTGAAATACCTTTTATTCTCTGTAGATATCTTCAATCCATATTGATCTGTAATTTTGTTAAGTTCATACAGATCTTTCTTCAGATTCTGAATTTGCAATCATAATTTGGTCATCTGCAAACAATAGGGTGTTTAATTTTGTATTTTCTGATATTCTTATTCCAAATTTATATGTCTTGTTCCAACAACATATTACTTCGTTGATATAGATCGCAAAGAGTGTTGGGGATAGGGGGCAGCCTTATCTCACACCACGATTTATAATTCCTTCTTCAGAAAATCGATTTAATTTAATCTGTATGGTGTTGTTTTTGTATATGTTGTATGTTCTGCAGAAGTAAATTTGGTATATTTCTGTCTCCCAATATATTGAAGAGTTTCGGTCTCTTGACTGTGTCGAATGTTTTTTTTTTTCAAAATCGATGAAAGCAAAATGTGTTTCTAAGTTGAATTCACTTATTTTTTCAAGCAATAGTTTAACAGAAAATCCTGGATGAATACAAGATCGCCCTTCCCTAATTCCATTTTGACATTCCATAAGGAATTTTTCGCGGAAACTTTTCAATTTTCCATTTAAATTGTGTGCATAAATTTTGTAGCAAACTGATTCCCCTAAGTTGTCAATTATTTTTCTCTTGTCTCCTTTCTTGAACAGTGGTATAACAATGCTTGTATAACAGTATATGTGTTATTTATTTAATTCCTGTTGCTCCTTTTAGAGGATAGGGCATCAGTAAACATCATTCATTGTCTCCTTTTGCCAGCCAAACGTTTTACTTCTCCCCATAACTCCCCATACCCCTACGTTTCCTCATCTATGGTTTTCCTCCTCTTTTCTTTGCTCTCTGTGAATTCAGTCCAAGGCTTGTCTCTCAAACAAACCCATTGGTTTTCTTGATATATGTACTATCCATCCCATTTTTTCTTTTATTTGGATTTTTATTTGAGGTTGATTAGTTTTCTTCCAAGATTTTCATTTGTTATTATCTATGGCCTATCTAAAAGTAATCTATATATTATGTTTATCATGACAGGGTGTTTCCGTGCCAGACTGTAACAATTGCATAATATTCCTACGAGATTTTTTTTTGTACATTCAAATATGTCATAGGTTCCCAAGTTGATGCTGGAACTATATTAGTCACCAGTTAATCTATATGTATGTGAAAAAGTCGTATTTCTCTAAATACAATAAAATAAAGCAAAATGATACTTAAAGATCGAGGTGGCCAAAATACGATCCCATCACTGCCACTTCAATAGTTTCGGAAATTGCATTGGACACCGTGGTACATATATACAATTAGCAATCCTAGATTAATACATAGTTATGTCGTATCGGTGGACTAGTATTTGTCATTCTCGCCCTCTGGCTCCGAGGTTCTAAGATTCAAATCCAGTCAGGATGAATGGGTTTTAAGAGCATAAAAATCTTCGGTATGTCTTCCTTCAGAACTAAACCTTTGGGTCCATGTATCATATATCCATGGCACGTAATATAACCTCAAGTCTGAAATAATACCTTTGAGCAAATTTGTTTCCCTCTCATGTCCATATTTGAATTGCGACGTTAATTACCTAAGCTGCTAAAGAGCGTCATTAGATATAATGCTAACATGATGTGTATTATCAACTGACAGCCGTTCTAGCTTCAAACAGGGAACCTATATGAATATTGGAAAATGAAGAATGAGAATAAATTAATTCACAAAAAATAGTATATACGATATTGACACCCGAATGAGTGAAATGCTCGTGCTCGAGTGCAGTTCAGTCACAGAAATAATACAAATAGAAATATGCAATATAAGGTTAGAAGCCAGTTTCATATTTACATAATTTATGACACGTACAATTAGAAAATAGTAATGGAATGGGAATAAAATGGATTAATTTTAGACTGAAGAAGGATTTAAAGATATTGTGTAATGATACAAAACAAAACTAATTTAGGAGAAAGTTTCAAAATGTAAACGTTCTATGACACAATGAATTAATGCAAAAGAGAATGATATAAACTAAATACAGTAAAACGTGTGTAATCCGGAACGTGAATAATGTGGAAATCTGTCAAATGTGAACAAATGTGTTGTCCCGGCGAAATAATAAGTTAACTTACTTTTCGCCGATGATTTAGTCTTACTACACCATGATGAAGATCTGTTACAATTCGCTGCTTACAAACTAAATGCAATATGTAGCTATTATAATTTTAAAATTTCAATAAGTAAAACAAAAGTAATGGCATTTTGTGGAAGAAATACTCTGCGTGCAAAAATAGTATTTAGAGGCGAAATTATTGAACAAGTATCCCACTTTAAATATTTAGGATGTGACATCAGCTATGGGTATGATAAAGATATTGAACACAAAACACATCAGTTTCAAGCTATTTGTGGTACAATAAATAGAACATTGAATAATAAAGCCCATAAACAAACAAAATTAAAATTTTATATACAATGGCTGTCCCTGTCCTTTTGTATGGTAGTGAATTTTGGATTACCACTACCAAAAAAGAAAGTAAAATCCAAGCAGCCGAGATGAATTTTTTTAAGAAGAGTAAAAGGCTGCACTAGAATTGACCAGATAAGAAACGAGGATATCCGTGAAGAACTGCAGATCTACTCCATAAAAGAAAAGATACAGTGGAAAGAACATGTAGAAAGAATGGAAGAAAGTAGATTACCAAATAAAATCCTCCATTCTTTTCCAAGAGGAAGAAGATATGTCGGACGTCCTCGGAAGAGATGGTTTTAGATCTATTAGTGAAGACGGAACAGGCAACTCTTGCCTAAACCAGGAAGCGAAGAAGAAGAAGAAATAATAAATTAATAATTTTACGTGTATTTATTTTACACAAAATGGAAACTGTCCAACGTGGAAACAGAAGGATATTTCTACACAATTCATGAAAAAAAAATTGATAAAGCAGAAACGTATATATATTTATTAACCTTCAGCAGTTTTTTCTCTTTTTTCTTTTTTACTGGAGGCATATGCCAAGACGGCTTTTACAAATAGTGGTTCAAACCAAATGGACGAATAAATATCAAAGCAAAACAAATCTAATTGTCACTGACCCTAAAGTTCATTGTTCAAAGCTGTTGTCGTATTTCTCATGCCGATATGTACTTTGATAAATGCCTCCATCGCCACGATCGGTATATTATTGTTTCAACTTGTTCGTTGCAATAATTTTGATTGAATAACATGTGTCTCTTGTGCTTTATTCCCAATTTATAATGTCGAGTAAAGGGAAAGAAAAATTAGTACCGAAGAGAAAAAAATTAGTGTAAAATTAAAGTAAAAATAAAAATGCTACCATTTATATGCATTGGTGAGTTGTTTGTATCTATATCACGCTGTTTCAGTATTAATGAATCAAGAAATTCAAAGACAAAATAAGGAATTATATCGCAGAATTCACAGCTGAATATCAGTCTTAATTGAAAGACCTTTTAAAAGCGGAAAAACAGGAAAAAATTACTAAGATCTTTAAGTCCTTGCCTAAACCTGACAGTAATAATTAATAGAAATTGTTCAAAATCTCTCATTAATTTATTTTATTTTGATAATTTTTTATTTTATTCTGTAAACCTTGGAACGTATCCCCTATATACCCATACAAATTACCATTCCACATTTACGATTTCTGTATTCATGGCATATTTGCGGAGCATATCTCCCGCGAATAAGGAGCTTTTACTGTATAGATTCTACTTGTATAGATTCCGCCTCTTTGCACATCCATTATGTGAAACACAGATACCTGTCTTGCAAATAATTGCGCTGTAAAATCTTAAATTAGTTAAGTTCTGAGACCGATCTTTCACAGGTAGCATTCTGAATTTACAGAATAAAGATGGCTGAATCCACGTATGATTCTTATTAAGCGAAAAAGTGAAAGTGATTGAAGATAAATCTCCAAACATTTCCGGATTGATGCTCCAAAGTCAAGCTCTAGCTCTTGTTAAATCCCTAAGGGAATAACGATTTCAAGGAATCTTCAGGTTAGCTGGACAGTTTTAAAAGATGACACAATGTAGTGTGGAATTAAATTTGCAGGGAATCAATGAATGTGGACGAAAGTGTAGTTAGTGAGCAAAAACCGAAATTGCATACTTGAATTTCAGGATATGCGCCTAAGAGACATTTTTAACACTGACGAAATGGGACTGTTTTTTTTTGTGCATTATTGTCGAAGTCGCTCATACATAGTATACTTCACTTTTCAATGGCAGCGGAACTACAATTAATCCAAGGTACATAAAAAGACATATACGGTACTCTATAATTTAAGATTATTAATAAGTTTAGTTTTTTTACAATGCGAGAATTTTGTCCAATGTGGAAAAAATTGGTCTCATGCGATTCCACTCTGAACAAGTTTTACTGTACTATATAGGCCTAGTTGATTTAAACCAAACAGTAGACATCACTTAGTTACATTAGGTTATAATAATCCATTCATCCATAGTAATTCTGCCCGAGGGCAGGTCTTTCAATGCAACCATAGCATTTTCATGCTATGCTTTGCAGCTTTACTAGGAAATTATAGGTTTGGTAGCTTCCCGTTGCTTTCCACGCCGGTGAAGGATGGTGGTGATAATGATAAGGATGATGATTATGGCCGGATGATTTTCGGGAACCGTTGGGCCCTAAGCTTCCTTACATTTATCTTACAGATGAGGAAAAACATCGAAATAGATGCTGCGTATTTGTTGAAATGTTTTTAAAATATCATCTACGGTCTACTAAGGCAGGCATTTTTCCATTTAAGTTTTGTCTTAAAATGAATCAACCTACCTGCGTGATCTTGTTAATAAAATTCTTTATTTGTTTAATTTAATAATATAAAATTGTAGGGTTTAATTTACTATTTCATTGAAACTGTAGTATAGTAAAAAGTTTTCATCCATGAAAATATCATGAGCTAACATATGAGAGTAAGACATGCGCATGTGTGGGTTATGATTTAAATAAGCAGTTTCCGTTTATATGTGAAAACAGTATTTCACGTTTCTTTTGTTTCCTAGCACACAATTCTTGTGAATTTCCTTGTGTTTTATGAACGTTTACAACTTCATTTTATTTCTTGCTTCTTTCTTACTATTTCTTCTAACATGTTTAGTTTATTTTAGCGTTTTGTCAAACGCGTTTACGATTCTTTATCTGTTGCAATTTTATTCTCCTTGTTTTAATATACTTTATATCGTGTTTATTTTATATTCGTTTATATCTTGTGGAACTTTTCATTATGCTATATTTTTTGTTCTTTATTTTTTCTACTTATATTTTTTCGGATAAATTCAAAACTTCATATAGCTTATCGTGGTATATTGTATATCAAACCTGATTTGAACATGGAAGTAATTAAATTGAAAGTTGTTTTAATATAAAATAGATAGCAAATTTTACATGCAATTTAATGTATCTTAATATGAGCACTTTTTTTAAGTTCAATTAGAATCGTCATCACCATCTACATTACGATATGGGTAATAAGATCCGTTCCAGCTCCAATCAAAACTGCTCTATCCATCTGTTTGTAGGTCTTCCTTGGTTTCTTCTTCCGCAATGATCGTAATTGTATATTGTTCTCGTAAATGATGTTTCTGACATACGTTGTATATGCTTCCTCTAAGTATTTTGATGTCCTTTTTATAATGTCTGTAATGTTGTGTATTTACTTTGAAAAATAAAGCCAGGAAAGACTCTACAATGAAGTGATACAAGACAATGGCAGTGGCTATTATTAATTATGGATCCGAAACATGGACAGTGACAACGCAACAATCTGCCAGAATACAAGCTGCTGAAATGAGATTCCTCAGACCAATAGCAGGATATCAAAGAACAGACAAAAAACATAACACAGAAATAAGACAACTACAAATAGAGGAATTAAACTCAACAATAGAGAAATACAGAACAAACTGGAAAGAACATTTGGCAAGGATGACTGAGAATATAATACCAAAAGCAGCATACAACTATTCACCACGAGGAAGAAGAAGCTTGGGAAGACCGAGGGAAAGATGGAAAGAGCAGCAATTTGGAGCCGGAACAGGCTAGTAAATAAGCCTAAACCGTGAAGTAGAAGAAGAATGTTGTGTATTTTTAGTTGAGATCGAATGTCTTCACTTCTCTTTTTATGACATAATGTATGATTTATTTTTAAATTTAAAGGCACATTATATATATCGTATACGTACTTCATTTCTTCGTATTTTTATTTGCTTTTAATGATATTAAATGGTGAGAATTATTATTGGATCCTGGTAATAAAATTCCAACCAAAAATGTGCCTTAACAATTGAGGAAAATCTGGGGAAAAACTCAGTCATGTTGCTCGGAACCAGTTTTTGAAACTGAGACCTCCTAAATACGAGTCTAAAACTCCTCCGCTTGAGCCAAATCGCTCCGTATTTATTTAGAATGATTAATGTTGACTGTTAACAAATTCGTGACATAAATCGCAATGATAAATCACTTTTTTTTACATTTTTTTGTTTTTGTTTTTCTGTATGGGCTAGCACTGTTGTTATAAAAATAAAATATTGGAAAGTTCCTGTATCCCGTGCCATACATATAATAATACAATTCCCTTCTGTTAATAAATTATTCACATCACTTTATTTCATGGTATGTCTCATTACAATACTTTACAATTTTACAAATTTAACTTTAAATCACCTTGTAAGTAATGTTCAAAAAAAGGATACAATTTTCGCTAGCATAGGAATAATTATTACTGGTAAGCTTAATTATATGTTTCAAGTAGACAAGCATTAGTAATCAATAAATATTATAATATGGCCATTAATAATCCCATGTGTCGTTAGTTATTTCATTATACAGCTAAATAAAATAAATTATCTCCTTAAAAAATGATTTTTAATAGATGTTATAGTAACTTGTATTTCATTTTTTAATTGGTAATACTGATTTTGAGAATAAAGTTCTTAGGATAAGTTTCAGACTGGTGAATGGAGAAGACTGCAAAATAGTAAGCTACATGATCTTTATAGGAAGCCATATGTAATAAGAACAGTTAAGTCTCGTAAACTGAAATGGTCAGGACATGTGGCATGAATGGGAAATGAAAGAGGTTCATGGCAGCTTACTGTAGGAAAACCAGAGCGAAAACACCCAGTTGACAGACCAAGAATGAGGTGGGAGATAACATTTACCATGATTTGATGGAAGTAGATTATACAGGGATGATTGGAAAACATTTTGTCAGGATAGGGGTGTGTGGAGAGCTTATGTCTGCGCGGCCATGAACCTACGAGTTCGATACTGTCAGTGAGTCAGTGATTCAAATTACTTTCTCTTGTTTTATTATTATAAGTAAGAATGTAATTGCCAGACATTCAGAAAGTTTGTGCAATGATTATTCTTTGTATACATTTTGGATATAATACTTTTATTCGTATTTAATCTCGAAATAGTTACAAATTACCTCAACATTCCATATGAGCAAGTTCATATTTAGTGGTTTGAAGTATCAGTTGTTGATTAGATTATGTTCAGTACACATTAACATGTATGTATAATGAAATTCGACATAATATGAACTAAAGTCCACCGCTGTGGTCTCGAGTTAGCGTGCTGCCTTGTCACGCAGCGGGCCCGGGTTCGATCCCCGGTCGGAGCAGTTTTTCTGGGTGAGATTTTTATCGGGGTTTTTCCTCACCTATAAGACAAATGTCAGGAAAACTTTAAGGCCCAAACGATCTCCGAAATCATATGGCCATCATCATCCTTCACCGGTGTGGAAAGCAACGGGAAGCTACCACACCAACAATTCCCTAGTAAAGGCAATCATAACATGAAAATGCTATGATTGCAGTGAAGGGCCTGCCTTCGGGCAGAATTACTATGGATGGATGGATAAACTAAAATTATATACACTGCCAGGATTGAAATGTTTTACGAATTTATTTCAAAATTTCGTTCTCAACTATGTTTCGGCCGTAAACATCTCAACTCAGGAGTAAAATTTCAAATTTAATTTTACTCCTTGTAACATAAATAGCTCATCAGTAAAATCTCATTTTACTCCTTGTAACATAAATAACCATTCTTGACACCTCTAGCCCGACACGCTGTAGTTTAACCCTTAAATTGTCAGTACAATATTTTCTCGTGCCAGTTATTTAAATGTTCCGGACCACAAGGAAAATAAATTCATGTTAAACTGTGTTATTATTATACATTATTGCGTAATTTGACATAAATTTAAGTAATTTTTACTCGTTTGTTTTTCTATGGATCTAAAAACAATATTAAATAAATGAAATCAATGTATCCAATAAGATACATTTTTAATTTAAGGGTTAAATTAATGCTGTAAAGGATACCGACCTCATAAAAATAAGTACAATAATGACAAATCGGCCGGATGGGAGATGACAAGCTTTTTATCTACCCACTTTAAGAGTACCTAATTACAAGAAATATTAATAAAACACTATATTAAACGTATTTACCTAAGATATGTAATTATCACTTCATTATTTTACTCGTAAATATGAAAATAAAGTGGAACTATTTCCTGTTAGGGTAACAGAGTGGAACCCTTGATAGAGGTCCACTCCAGGGAGTAGGCGCCCCTGCCCTTTTGTGAGCTCCAGGTCCCACTCGCCCAGTGGGTAGTACCTGGGTAGGACCCCGTCCACAGGGTTACGTGGGGAGAAGAGAAATCCCCAAAGCCGTAGTGAAGGCAAATTCTCTAGGAGACGAACACTTCGAAATTCCAGTTCCCTGCCCTCCAGGAAGAGGGGTTTGGATAGAGGCTGGTAACCTCTACTAGTAAAAAATAACTTACTCATAAACTTCAGCAGAAGAAAAGCCGGATTGATATCATAGAACAGGTGAATCATCTCAATTATCTAGGATGTGACATTTCATTTAATTATGAAGGCATCCGAGATGTGGGCAGACCTAGATAGAGATGGACTGAAGTCGGAACGGGTCAACAGACCTAATCCATGAATGCAGATGATCATGATGACTATTTCCTGTCATAAACACATAGGTTAGGGACTATGTCGTGTCATGACCACGTAAGTTATAAGAGTCCTTATTTCTAACCAGCGATAAACTACCAATTATCAAACTTTTAACCAGCGATACACCACAAATGAGCACAATGCGTACATGTAATCAAGGGATTCATATCTGTGTACCATATCTATGGTTTCAACAAATCAGGTCCGGACTTATCCTTTACTTATTTAACCGCGTAAAATAATAAAAAGGACGTTCCCTGGATTTCACCTAGTTAGAGTTATTGATTTGTGTTACAGTAATTAATTTAGGTTTGGTTAGCTTTTAGGTTCCTTGCTTTTTAAATGTGATTTGATACGTAAAATAAATTACTTCATCTCTGTTATTCTATGAAAAATTCAAAATGTCGGACGGTTACCATGTAAAATCATACTTCCACTACTTCATTTCGTGTTAATTATACATATTTAGGCGGCGGTTACATCTCTTAGGTAAATTGATTCATTAACAGTTTACAATACTTTAAATTACATCAAAATTGGCATAAGTCGCGTAAGTAAAAAGCTTGTCTTGTACAACCCCACCGACAATTCTTATTGTTAGAGGTTAGAGTATTTTTTTTTTTCAGGATAGGCTGAACATTTATCATATTTCGACTTCGATTATTTAATGTCGCCTGATTTTAATAATTATTAATTTCACCCTCAATAGAGGATCTTATTGTAAAGTATTCCCGCATTAAGCCTACTTTTTCTCTGGATATGACTTTTTTTTTTGTTACGAGAGTGGATGGAAAGTCCCAGGACAATATAGGGTTCAAAATATACGGAGTGTTTATAATATTTAAGTTACGAATGCGCGTACAGATGGCACTGATATAGTCCGGCATTGACAAGGAAACTGTCAACCATTGCATGCCGAAACCTGCCTTGAAATTTCCCCAGAGAAGCGTTGTGATGTACCAAGGTCAATAAAATAACTGCCGTTTTTAACTACAAGGCAAAGAAATCGAAGCCACAATCCAGCAATGTCAAGCCACTGTAGGGAGCTGATGAATTCCCTGCATGAATAAGAGTGGAGTGAAGTGAGACGGGACGCGCCGCGGATGGCAGGAATGAGAGTTATCCAATCTACCAAATCAAGTGTTGTATTACTTTCCTATAGTTTAAATGAGAAATTTGGCTCTGTGTGTTAGTGCCTTCCAGTTAAATATAAATACGCTCCTGAATTCAATAGACGCCCAGAACAAAGTAGTAACCCTGCTTTTCCCTAAGTTTGGTTATTCTTGGAAAAGGTTGTAAGGAAAAACTAACTTTCAGAAAAACGTTGGGCGTTTATTGAATTATCTTCTGAAGTCGTTGCACTGAACGCACTAATCTTTCTGACTATTTAACTCATGCCACAAATGCTAGTCAATGACCAATCACGTTTCAATGAATGTTGTTTTACAACCAATGACAGTCGTGTTTCACCTCGCTCTTTATCGATTTCTCTTTAGCAGCTCCTGCTTTTGTGATAAAGAAAGCTCCTCCTTTTTAATGTTCTGAACAGGTCAAATCATTATTTTTCTCCAACAAATACATTGAATATAGCAAATAATGAAAAGATTCCTTGATTTTACTGAGTTGTTTACTAAAAAAATAAATGAATAACCCATAATGTTGATTATGATATATAGTTTAATGTGTTTCATTACATCTCCACTTGGGTGCACTCTTACAATATTGCTATCTTATTTGGCAATAAATAATATGATCAAGCAGCAGTGAATGAACATAACCTCACATTTCTGATTTGTTTTCAAACATCGCCGTTTACATTAAATACTTAAATATTTTAAAATAACTATAGTTGAACAATGATTTGTGAGTAAATAGCTTACTTTTATTCGTTAAATAGTCCTAACGAATGCCACTCTTGATTTCCAAATTCACTAGATAAATTCACTCCTCACTTCGAGAGTCGTGAATTTATCGATAATTTGGAAATCACTCGTGGCATTACTTATGATTAATTATCACAACCTAATTTGCTACTAAACAAAATGCAATTCTGACACTGTACGTGGTCTGAGAAATATATCATCAGTTTTGTATCAAACGCTCCAGAGCGAACAATTAGTAATCGTACCGAAAGCGGCAGTATATATGATCCTACGTCATATACTGCGTCCCTAGGGTTTGTGCACAATCTGACCTAGAATCTCGATTGCCTGTGACATCCTCAGTTTTTTATTTTTACATAGTATTAGGCTATAGCACAGTATACTATAAATATTTTGTTGCAGTATAACTGTCTGTATTTTGGAACGTGTCGGTCGTGATGGGCTAGTGGTTATGTCTCTACTTCCGAGGGACGCGGGTTCAAACCCTGCTGTGGTCGATGGATTTTTTAGGATGGAAAAATCCTAGGAACAAGTCCTCCGGGAGGGACTTTAAACCGTGGGTCCCGAGTCTGAAGATTTTCAGGCCTAAATAAAAAGGCCTCTGTACAAATTTAACCGACATTCAACCATCCAAGTAATACATTAATTGCCTACCAGATGTCTCATTGAGGCGATGTGCTAACTACATGTCAGACTTGACATCTGTAGGTAAATGAGCGTAACTAAATTAGCTTGATTAAAAAACTCCCTCTATGTCCCCGTGGGATATTTGGGGTATATACACACATACACACATTTTGGAATCTCGGTGGCTACGGTATACGCGATTGGTTTTAAGGTTCGAGGTTAAAATCCGAACGGGGTCGATGAGTTTTTCAGAGCATATAAATCTTGAGTATAGGTTCCTTAAGAAGGGAACTAATGCCGTGGATCTCATCTCTTAGATATACAACAAGTAAAATAACCTCAATATGTAAAAATAAGACGCCTCTGAACAAAATTCCTCATCTTTTTCTTACCTAGACTTGAATTCCGACGGTAATTACCTTAGCTGTTAAAGAGCCGCCCTTAAATACAATACTAGTTAGATATTTAATGGACAGTGAAAATAATTAAATTTTGAATCGCTTTATAACCTGAAAATCGCCATCGATTTATGTTATACTATTATTATTATTATTATTATTATTATTATTATTATTATTATTATTATTATTATTATTATTATTATTATTATTATTATTATTATTATTATTATTATTATTATTATTATTATTATTATTATTATTATTATTATTATAACATACTACAGTGTGATTCAGAAATATGGCTATATACGTTTGATCGTATTTTGTGACGAAAATATTATTATTAAAGGCAATATGATGTTATCATTGGAAAGGGAATCCTTCAAATTACAACAATAGAACAAAACAAAACAAATCACTTACAACAACACTAAGCAAGCCACTTTATTGCTTCAAACTGTTCGCCGTTTACATCCAAGCATAATTGGCAACGCTTTGGGAAGCCATTCATTGCGTTATGATACATGTTTAGAGGAATAGCTCTAATTTCTTCCTCAATCACTAATTTCAGCATGTCGACGTCCTGAGGTTTCCGGGCATAAACCTTCTCCTTCAAATAACCCCACAACCAATAGTCACATGCTGTGAGGTTAGGGGAACGGTCCGGTCACTCAATGGGGGCTCTTCTTCCCACCCACCTGTTTTGCAAATGATCATCAAAAATTTCCCTGGCCGAAATTGCATAGTAAAGAGGCGCACCATCCTGCTGGAATAAACATTGTTCATGTTCAGCACTTTGCATTGCCGGCAGGACAGTTTGTCTAAGGATATCACTATACCGATCACCATTAACAGTCTCATCGAAAATTCGCATTCCTAAGAGTCCTACCCATCCGATCATAGCCCAAACAGTGACTTTGCCGCATCTTAAACGTGTCTCTTCAATAACATTAGAATTCTCTATACCATAATAATGACAATTGTGTCGATTAACACGTCCGTTCACATGGAAAACAGCTTCATCAGAAAAGTGCAATTTTTTGTACCAATGTTCGTCGTCTGCTGATTCCCTTACAACATATTCACAAAATTCCATCCGCCTGTCAGGGTCGTCTTCATTAAGTTCGTGGACAAGAATCGGTTCGAAGGGGTGATACTTCTCACGCTTCAAAACACTGCTATGCTTGCAGTTTTACTAGGGAATTGTAGGTGTGGTAGCTTCCCGTTGCTTTCCACACCGGTGAAGGATGATGATGGCCATATGATTTCGGGGACCTTTTGGGCCTCAAAGTTTTCCTGACATTTGTCTTACAGGTGAGGAAAAACCCCGATAAAAACCTCACCCAGAAAAACTGCCCCGACCGGGGATCGAACCCGGGCCCGCTGCGTGACAAGGCAGCACGCTACCTCGAGACCACAGCGGTGGACTTTATATATACACTTGTCCGTGTGTGCATTTTAACGCTGTAGCGGCCGCAATTCTTGTTTTATCAGAATCAAACTTGGTATATACCAATAAATTTAAAAAGTAAGGTACAGTTCGTTAACCAGTAAAATCGCTTTATTAGGTTATTTCACCAAAAACGTAATTTCAAAAATCGTTCTAGCGATCACAATCTTGTATGTTTCGTAACGAATCTCAGTATATTCTATTACAATAAAAGAGGAAGGCATTTTTTAAAATAGTGAAATCGGACCATTAGAAGTGGAGATTTAATCGAAACCTCAAATTAAAAAAATTCGCTCTAGCAAACGTGTTTGCTTCGTCATAATGTGTACAGACCTGATAAAAGTGCTCATTAGGTGTGTGAAAGGCACCCGCCCTTCCTTATTCAACCTCCTATTCAACCCTACATCGGATAGGCTACTCACTTTTCAGTTGGGTTGTTTCTTTGGGAGTGCATCTGTACGCCTTTTCACACCTAGTGAGCACTTATTAACAGTCCTGATGTATACCATACAGTTTAATCAGCCCCTTACATTGGCAATGTATTCTATAAGATACTTGAGTTTAATTTATTTAATACAGGATGCGGCATGGTTGCAAGGAAAAAAAAATAGATTGGTTGAAACTGATACGCGACCTTGAGAATATAATCTCAAACACTACTGCTTGAGGTAATTTACTAACTAGGGAACAATTTCGGTAGTTTTTTTTATTGATGTTGTAAGCTACAGAAAATGCGTAATATGTTTGCATTTTCGGTTAACTAATTCATGCTTCATCCTGTATTTTAATAAAGTAATGGTATGATAATCAGTAGATATTATTTAAATTTGGTTCAAATTTTACAAGAGTTTATTAAATATATAATAACTTTACGTGTATGCAAGGATAGTTGTCACTGCAGTTCGACTTTTTAAAAATAAGTTGCCATCAGAAACTGAGTTTCTAAAACTTAACAAAACAAATATATATTCCGTAAACTAGCAAAATCGGACCATACATTCGATTTTCTGAAGAATCTGCTTATTTCAAGCTATTCTACGTGATGGACATTCCTTTCACTTAATTCACTTTCGTCGTATATACTTTGTAAAGTAAACTATAATTCAATAGAGTACAATGTTTTATTATTTAATTAATCACTTAATAAATCTACATGAATAAATTAAATTTATAAAACTGCACGATTTTGGTTTCGTGATAAATTACAATCGATCGTTTGTTTGCTGGTAATTTCAAGAGCTACACTTAGAATAGGTCAAAGCACTTACTCCGCGTTACCTGCCCACCCTTCACTTCCTCAATTTGTTTTAACAATCACCTTGTTCACACGAACATAACTAAATTGGCCCCTATTACCTCAAAATAATGGTAAATCGAATTGAAATTTGAAATTGATCATTCAACACTACGCGACACTAGTAATATTAAGCTCTCTTCGCTCTGCTTAAAAGAAAACGGTACTAAATATAACTAACTCACTGCACTATGTTAATGGCCGCGCAGATATAAGCTCTCCATACATCAGAATCCTGAACTAATCTTGTCCAATCTTTCCCTGTATAATCTACTGCCTTCAAATCACGGTTAATGTTATTCTCCCACCTCATTCTTTACTTACGTAATAGGCGATTTCCCTCTGAATTTCCTACAAGAGTTTCTATGTCCCGTTTTCGTTCCTCATTCTTACCATATGCCCTGCCCATCGCAGTTTACATTTAAACGTTCTTAATATAGCAGATTCCTCATAAAATCCATGTACCACACTGTTATGTAGTCTTCACCATTAGCCTGTGTGTTCATCTCTCTTTGTTTCAAAAATAGTCCTAGGAACTTCATTTTCAAACATTGGTAATCATGTCTCCTCCCTTAAACTAAGAGTCCATGTTTCATATTTATATAATGTAACAGGGATAAAACAGTTTTATATATTTTCAGTTTAATGTTTTTTAGATAATTTGGGATGAAAAAATACCTTATTATGCGTAATAGCATGCGTTACCATAATCTAGTCTCTATTTAATTAATTTTGCACCGGATTCCTGTTTGATATTTTTTTTATAAAAATCATTCTTGAAAACAAGATATGAAGAAAAATGTTTTTTATTATATGCGTTTTTGAAGACAATTTAACATCTAAGCTCATATCAGCTATGGATTATTTTGGTTGTATCCAATAGGTTGTTTTTATAATGTATAACGTGTTTTTACGTGGGTTTTAAATTTCACAGATTATAGTTTTAATGATATTATCAAATGATCTAGACAATTAAACGAGTCAGCACCTGAGGATGGAACAGGAAGTTCTGAAAGGCCTTCACTGTTTTAATGAATTTTAATTTGTTGAGTAACGTTTTACACGATCTCAGCGACAAGCTTTCAAGAACGGTAGGTCATACAGAGAGCTCATTTTTTGAAGGAATATATACTCCAAACTTGTCGCTTATAAGTTCTGCGAATTGATCAATATGCTTGCTCTTAATGTCCCGACATTAGCTTTTTATAAAAATAACTACACTAATAAATTGTATTGAATAGGCATATTCTGACAATTTTCAATGCATATTGAAATAGGCTACACTGCTCCTCATTACGTGCTTAATACCTTCGCAGCAATGACCATCCATCTCTGTTTAGCATGGAAATATTCTGTTTTATGTGATGAAATGCACAATTGATTTAGTCAATCAACTGCGCGCTGGTGATATCTTGAGTGTCATAGATCATAATTTTTACATGCTTTCAATTAATTATGGTGTAGCACTTTGACCAATGTGCAAAACCCATGTACGATGTATTTGGAAGTAAAATGTTCCATAACAACAATAAAAATTCCTCTCTGCATTTTAAGTTTTAGTATTGGTAAGTTATCACTATTTTGGTCCAATGTTTAATGCTTCATTAATAAAACTCAATAATTATATAAAATAACGCGATTCATAATAATATTGGATACTCGTTATTTGATCACCGTCGGATGAATCAATAATTGAATAACTTGAAATTAACATTTTTGTCCATTATCTACAGAAATTCAGATATAAATTGAAAGAGCACTTCAGAGTAAGGAAGGTGTGCTGGCAAGATACCATTTGTGGGGGTTACGTGTCCCACTTTTAATAAACCACGCTGACTGCTACCATTTGTGCTGGCAAGATACCAGCGCTCTGTTACCATTTGTGGGGGTTACGAAACCCAAACCACGCATCTGACTACCATTTGTGGCGTAATTTGAAAACCACGCAGACTGCTACCTTTAGTCCGGGATCGGGTTTTGTAATTTGCTGTTTCTATTAAAGTGGATCTGATTTCCAAAGAGGATATCTTATCAGGAAAATGGCTTACCTCGGGCCCATAGAAGGTAGCCGTTGATTCATCTTTCTTTCTCTGGCATATATATATATAAGAGTACTGATTATTAAATACATACAGTGAGTGAACAAGGCAATAACTGTGTTTTAATAATACTAATCAGCATGATAGTTGAGGAGCTCGGAATGGTTTCTTACGTGAGTGGTTTCCATAACAGGATAGTGAACAGCTATTTATACTTAAACAATGCAAGAGGGGCGTTGTTTAAAAGATAACTTTTAATAAACAAGTTGGCTGAGTAAAAGTAAATTAACAACAAAAAAATGATGGCATTCGATCAAACTAGCCGTACAGAAAAAAATAAATAAGTAACATACCATACATCACACAACACTCACACAGGTGCCCGAGTTTCGGGGATATCCTCTTCCCTAGACTGTCGGACCAACTCAAACAGGCCTCTTCTTGGCCTCAGGACAACTTGTCTATGTAGAATTCATGTTTAACTTTCCAGTCGCATATTGACCTGGAACCGGATTCCACTCTTGAATCCGTTCATACAACCAAAAACGCCGATTGCTAGGATGATCGAATGATATAGTTCTGTTGGTGCACTATGTATATAAAGGTTCCGAGGTAGAGGGGAAATGCGCCGTAGATATGCGCGGCAGGAAGGATGAAGAGGGAAGGGGTAGCCACTAGGAGAACATGGATATTGGCATATTTCACAAATGTTCCTGTGTAGGGAGGAGAACAAAGATACCACACTGAACCGAAAAAATGCACTTTCGGTTCAAAGGTATGAGATGGCCTAAACAAATTTTATCATAAATTCTAAAATAACGATGACATTTAGAGGGAATTCATGGGAATGAGACCGTTCTAAATCCGCGGTAATTTAATATCATCGCCTGAGGATGATATGGAATACCGAAAATTAATGTCAGAAATTCCTCACTAGTAATAAAATTAATTGGAAATGTAAATTAAAAATAATTATTTGAGGTTAGAATTTCACTAAACAAATTTATAATCATTTCATTTTGAGAATTTTCTTCATCATTGAGGGTTTTCTCAAACCAATCTTAGTAATTAATGTGAGTTTTAAAAAATATATATAAATGACTACGGACTTGTAGACTATCAGTTTGTAACAAACATTCACAAATTCCCCTAAATTAAAGTTCCCCATCGTTCTCTCTGTGTCTTCATCCGTTACACCAAATTTCCTCATTGAATTTTGAATGTTATTATTCCGGGTTGTTCCTAGTCTTCCTTTTCTGCTCCTTCTTTAAATTTTCCAGACGTTAATTCATTAGTATTCTTGTTGAATCTTCTCCAGTTTCGATTTCATATTACAGTGATGTTTTATCAAGTTTTATTGCAATTATAATATTCCTATCACAATTTCAAGATTCTACAGTCAATCTCCATTCCTCTCTATTCATCATGTCCCTTCCTCTAGTCATAAAATAAAATAAGTTAAATATACCTTCTTAGGTAAAATCCGTCGTCCTTAACTTATAAAATATGTATTCTTTATGCCTGTAGGCCTTTCAGAACATCCGTTCCATCTTCAGCAGGTCCTTCTTCGCTACAATATCTAGTATGATGGTTGATGCTGCTGGTCCCAATGTGATGATGTCGTGAACGCCTACAGGCATAAAGAATACATGTTTTATAAGTTGAGGACGACGGATTTTACCTAAGAAGGTATATTTAACTTATTTTATTTTATGACTCTCCACCTCAACGGTTTTAACAATGAATTTTATTAGTAATGATTCCTTCCTCTAGTGTTTTGACTATTTTTGTGCCTTGTTAGTTTTGGTCTTTCCCTTTTTGTTCATTCTGTCGGATTCAATTCATAAGTCTTCCGTGATCAAGATATGTATGTATGTGTCCAAACCATATCAATTGTGGTTTCACAGTAGGACGAGGATTTTACAACTTTATATTTACAGGAAATATTAATCAATGATGACACTATAACAACTTAAAAATAATTTTTGTCATAATTTTTAATCACATTTTAGATTTTGTACTTCTCAAATAAGCGGGATTCGGTTCTACACGCTGCAATCTGAAATATGAAATATTTTGTTTACGCTGTGAATTCAAACCTAAATTTTCATATTATGTCAGCCTGTTATGCATTTTTAGTTATGAAATTGGCTAGCTGACAGAAACGGGATACCTCTACCGAAATATGAAGCAACACGCCGGAAAATTAGTTTGGATATTGGAAAATTTGAATCTGTTGGAACAAAAGATAGACTGGTTGACCGTAAATAACCAGAGGCGGAATAAAATAACACGTTCGCTAAAGGCTACAATGTTATTTGTGGATTTGTTGTCGAATGTGAAGCTTGCACTAACGCTCTTCTGTTGTTTTTTACCCTTAATAGGGACACGCTCCAGTTAACTTCCCTCTTTATGACCAACGGGATTCCGCATTGTGATCAACTTTCCCTGAAATTCTTTGAAATCTAACATACCTTACAAAAAGCCTTTTATTCCTTTCCTATAAAAAATTCTTGTGAACTATTTTCATTTTTATTTATATGTAATACGTTTAATATTACAATAATTCAAAATAAAGTTAATTAAAACATTGTGACCTCCATTTATAGAAAATTGCCTCATGATAAGAATAAGACTCTTATTGAATAGCACTGTGATATTAGGGTTACAGCATATCAATATTTTTTTAATAAACTTGCCCAAGTAGGGTCTGCCAAATATGATAACATTTACTTGACAATATATGAAGAAAACAGTAACAAAATTGGATATTTGTTTTGTCCAATAGCACCAGGTTGTCTAGTTTTCTCCACTGGCATTGGCGGAATTGTAATCCATTTTTTGTGTTTTGGGTTGGAGCACCTGGAAGGGGCAGTTATGTTACTCCGATGATATGATGGGTGGTAAATGATAATAAAACGCCAGGAGAGTTCTTAACCTAAATTCAAGACCATGGGCGACCATAGGAATAATTCTCTTTAAGAAAAAATGCCTATGGTCTGACCGAGAATCGAACCCGGAATCATATTAATTGTATCAGAAACGCTGATCACTAACCCACGAGGCAGATACAAGCAATCAAATGTTGAATTTATTCAATAGATATAAAATAAGATAGAACTACAGGGTAGGTAAAAAGTTAATTTTGAATGACAGGGTGAAATTTGAACTAGAATTTGGAGACTGACAGTATTGACGATTTATTATGATACAGATAGAGCCCTTCAGTGTGGTTGTTTCAATTTGTGCTCTGAGATCATTGACAGTTCGTAGTTGCTTTTATTTAGATATTGTACAATCGCGGAAGTGAGTGGTTGATTATTCTTATTATTCTAGTAAAGTGATCCCACAACAGACCCGGAGGCCCTTGGGATAGTAGGAGGTTAAGGCTCCCACTTTTTTCTAGACAATCGGCACTTTATGTCAGCCGGGTTGTCAGCCCTGCGTTACGGCCGCCTTTACCCCAGAACAAGCGTCTGGTACTCATTTCCGTTAGAGGCTGAGTCGACCCCAGGGCCATAGTGCCGCCAGAGGGTTTGGGTCAGTTTAAAAATCCTGACCCCAACGGGACTTGAACCCTGGACCCTCCGGCTTGTAGCTCAGTGCCTTAACCACTACGCTACGGCGTGCCCCATTCTTATTATTCTTATTATTGTAAACAAAGCCTACTTCACCACTCCCCCTTACCTGCATTATGTGTTGTAGGTACGCTTTCGCGACTGTACGTCTAACACCTATTAGTGAACGTCGAATGGAGATAGTGTCTAGATGGTATTTATCCCGCAAGGAAGTTGGTTTATGAAAATGCAAAAAAATGCAAGTACATTGAAATGCGTCTCGATCGAATTATAGCAGATTATGGTAGTATAACAACAGGTAGTAATTCTTATGAAAAAGTGAAAACATTCAAATCCTAGAATAATTTTTTTTCTTAGTTTAATATATCCTTTTCAGGTACTTTTACGTGCACCACGCCTCCAGGACCTTACAGGGACACGACCTGCCAGGAAAGTATCAAACCTGGATCACAGATTGATCATACAAGGACGTGACACAATACGAACATTTAAGACAAGACACGCCATTCATTCATTCATACTAGAGATTGAGAATATTATAGGGTGAATATTTTCGCCTTAAACTTTTCCTCATTTGTCTTACAGATGAGGAAACACCCGAAAAAGTTTTCAACTAGCCACTTGTCACAATCGAGGATCGAACCCGGAACCGCTGCGTCTGAGGCGAAACGTTGCCTCAAAGACCACAGCGCTGAACTTTGGATCACTGTTAACAGATCAAAATCATAAATGTGAAGACATTAAATACCGCGTTTATAAAAGGGCACCTATTTTCTCGAATTAATGTCTAAGAATCTAACGATTAAAACGATATAATCTTGTCTGTGATGATCTATGGATGTAAAATATGGTCTCTTACAGTGAGGGTAGAAAGCAAGCTAAAAATATTCGAAAGTAAGTTCCTCAAATGAATATTCGATCCACAAGGGATCGGAATGGAGAATGGAGGAAGCTCCAAAACAAGGAAGTTCATTTATACCCTTTATATTGTCAAAGGTTGAGACGGACAGGTCATGATCCCGATTGGTTGATAGTAGACAATTCTTTCAAAATGTTTATTGGAAAATCTTTTTTGTGAAATGGCCATTAGGATGCCCTAGGCATTATTATTCAAATGAATCTTAGGGAATTAGACATGAACTGGATTCACTTGGCTGATGATAGGTACTGATGCAGGGCCACAGTGAATGTGACATAGAAACTGTGGATCCCATAAATCCATCTTGTTAGTACGTCAGTTTTTTTCGGAATCATTTTAATGTAGATAAGGATTGAACATTGATACTTTACTTTTAGGTATGGAGGTACGTATTTCACTTTTTTATTTATTTCTTTTTTATTTTATTTATTTACTTATTTATTTTTACTTTTTGTTCAACATTTTCTTCTCTCAAGCAAAACCAAATAGCTTGCCATAATTATATGATATAAAGAGGAGAAAAAACAATATCATACTATCTAAAAGTCAGTATTCTTCTCTAACAGAAGAGAAATTTAAACCAAGTAGCGTTGTCACAATTAGGTTATAATGGTATAAAAATAAAATATCGCACTCTAAAGTGTCACTATTAAAAAACTTTCTTTTAAAAACTGGCTTAATAATTGCTAATATGTATGAATGATAAATTATCATTAAGAATTTGGCGAAAAGTAAAGAAATATAAATAAATTCGTCTCTTTATGATAAATTTCATCTTATACATAATGAGAATATTAAAATATTTATAAAACAATGTTTTATTTGATATATACTTTATAACCCGAATGTGTCCATATTGTGAGAACATTATAAATTTTTTACATTTTACTACTGAATCTGATATTGCAATTTCTTTGTTCCTGTGGTATATCTTTATTTTATTTATTTAAAAAGAACCACATCGATTAATTAGGATAAAGCAAATCGACTATAATGTATACGCAACCACTTCTACACCTAATTTCCCTAATTCAGTTCCTTACAAACTAATTTAAATTAGGCCTACCATAAGTAATGTCACGAGTGATTTCCAAATCATCGATATACGTATTCACGAGTTACGAAGTGACTCAGAAATAAAAATCTGTTTACTCAAAAATCATTATTTAAATGTAGTTACTGGTATTTTAAAATATTTATATATGTAAACGGCCGTGTTTGAAAACAAATCAGAAATGTGTGGTTATGTTTGATGTTTCATTTGTTTATTCACTGCCACAGATAACACTGAACAACGAAAAATAAACTTTTGTTTTTGTCTCAGAAAGAAAAATATATGATTCTGATAGTTTTTTTTTCTGAATTCGAATATGATATCGGTTTTTCTCCATCACGCAACGTTTCCGAGAGACAGCCATTTATAATTTCAAACACTTTAATATTTTCTACATTCGTAACTACACAATATTCGAACATTCGGACTCACCTAGAAAGTAAGAAATGACGATTTTCTGCTATATTTCGCCTGTGAAGCATCCCTCTTGATGGTCCAACAATAATCGGCCAGCACATTAGGATTCCATTTGCCTTGATATCTCTTTTCCATAGCTGAAATCTCCTGATGAAAGGGTTCCCAGTGCTCATCGCTCGCTGCGCACAGATTTTCCGAGAAGAAATCTAGGTTTATTAAAAAAAATATTTAAATCCATTAATGAAATTGAAATTTAAAAAACTGTGGGTGATGGAGAAATTCCGAATACATATTTGAAAACACGATAAAAAATTGCATTAAGTACAACTATTGGTACTCATGAGACAAAAATCATGTTGACCAGCGTAATCCCTGATTCATTGACCATATCATGCATTGCCAAATAGGATCGCAATATTGTAAGAATGCACCCTAGTGGATAAAAAATGAAACGCATCAAACTGTATATTATAACCAACATTATAGGTTATTAATTTATATTTTTAGCAAACAGATCTGTAAAATCATTATTTAAAAACACAATTATTGAACACACAGTTATCAAATGTGTAGATCGAAGGAATCTGTTCATTCTTTGCTATATTCAATATATTTGTTGGAGAATCAGTGACTGCAAAATAATGCTCTGACCTGTTCAGAATATTAAAGGGAGGAACTTCCTTTATCACAAAAGCAGGAGCTGGTAAAGATAATTCGATAAAGAGCGAGGTGAAACACGACTGTCATTGGTTATAAAACAAAATTCGTTGAACTGTGATTGGTCATTGACTCCGCTTTGGGTCATGAGTTAAATAGTCACGAAGTGACTCTTGAATTTATCTAGAGAAAAAATGAAACACATCAAACTATATATTTTAACCAATATTATAGGTTATTACTTTATTTTTAGTGCACAACTCATTAAAATCATTATTTAAAAACTCAATTATCAAATGTATAGTTCGAAGGAATCTGTTCATTATTTGCTACATTCAATGCATATGCCGGAGAGTCAGACACTGCAAAATAATGCTCTGGGCTGTTCAGAGGATTAAAAAAGAGGAGCTTTCTTTATCACAAATACAGGAACTGATAAAGAGAAACCGATAAAGAGCGAGGTGAAACTCGACTGTCATTGATTGTAAAACAAATTCATTGAAACGTGATTGGTCATTGACTTTCATTTGGGGCATGAGTTAATAATTAGCCTTAGTAAATAAATTGGAGAGCGCATCTTACTATTTTTCTTTTCGATTTGATGTCAGAAACCCGTGGCAATTGAAAAAGTCTTCTGACGAGACATATTATCGTTGAAAATTTTCTAAATTTAGGAACTCATCTTCTGGTAGGCCTATGGCAATTCGATCGTACCCACAACAATTACAAAATTCAAAGCAAAATAGTATTTAGCTTTTTCTTCACTGCTGTTAATAATTATTGATCACTTATACATTAATATTATTTCGGTAGGCTCAACATTATTGTTTATGCATTCTTGGTCTTAGTGTTTTAAAAACTCAGATCATTAGCGTCACAATTCAAATCTGGGCGTGAAACGACCAACAAATTTTGCTCACAGGGATCTTATTGCAGGCTTGAGGTTCTTTTTCGTACCGTATATAAATCTACGAAACGGAATCCATGGACTTACTCCTTCTGAAGGAAGCTCTACTCTCGATTTGTATGCCCTGAAAAACTCAATTTATTCCGGCCGGGTATGAACCCGCGAATATGGAATCCAGAGGTGAGCATAGTATTCACTATCCCACCGGGACCGACGGCAGTAGGAGTAGTATATAAATACAATTATTATAACAAATAAAAGAAACCTGAAATCCAATCCGGCCTTTGCTCTGAGATGAATGAGTAATAATAAATGTCCCCTGACCGCGTTACGAGCGCTGTGCAGGGTAAGGATAATGACAGCGCTGCTGTCTCAGAGCATCTATCCATGCTTCTCTAAGTATTAACCCCTTTAGAGAGGTTTGCTGCTTCAGCCCCTTGAGCCGTTGTGATGATCGCCTGGTATCACGTCGCCTCGTAGACCGTTGCAGACTTCTTGGTCGATGTCAACCTTCTGGCAGACGTCTCCCACGTTGCGGACTATTCTTAGTTTCCTCTCACCTCTAACCAATCGGCAAGTTAGCAAAGCTAAACTTCCCCCATTTGGACATTAACAAAGGCAGATAGTAAACAAATAGAGGCTGCTGAAATGAAGATGTTGAGAGCAATAGCAGGATGGCGAAGGACCGATAAAAAGAAAACGAAGAAATAAGAACAGAACTTAATATATTTAATCTCTGTGAAAGAATAAAATATTATCAAAATGCTTATCTTCAGCGCGTATTACGAATGAATGTACAGCGCATACCAAGAAGAATGTATAATTTTAAACCAAAAGGGAAAAGAATGTTGGGAAGACCATTGAAGAGATGGAAGGACCAATTCGACCTATAATGAGATCGGAACAGTTCATTGGGCTTAATCCTTGTTGTTGATGATGATGATGATAAAAGAAACCTCTGTAAAAGTGTGCATGAAAGTAGAGGCTTGGTTGGCTTAGTAGGATTGTGCTGTTTTACTTTCCTTTGTTCTATCTTCCTAATTTTCCGCTTACAGATACATGATAATAAAAAATATAGTAATATTTTTCGTTCTTCTAAGTGCAGCGATAAATAAATTACGATAATGTATTTAGCATAGAAGTCACTAAAGAAAAATTTACTCTTGCAGCCACCTTACACTTTTAGTATATTACGATATGAGGTTGGGAAGTGATTTTTGCAGAAGTTGAGGAAAATGTTTAAAAACCGAGCGATAGCGAGGTTTTTAATTTCCGATATTCCGTAAAATACTTCGCAAACGTGCGTTGTACATTATTTTTTTGTGCGATGGTGTTTTCAAAATAATAAATACTAGTAAAATAATAACATATTTGTTGGAAATATTTGCGTTCATTTATAAACAATTGACTAACGTTAACAGTGTGTTAATGTTTATTAGTTAAAACTACAGGAGGCTGTGAGATCAATTAGTAATAAAATGGCGGCAAGAACGTATTTGTTGCTTTATATTGTTTCAAATAAAGATCAGTTTATTTAAAATGCAATGATTTGTTTCGTATAATGTATATTAACACTACCTTTTGGATATGTTTTGTATATATATTGTATTTATGTAGTATACATAAAGGGAGTGGTTTTACTTCCCACACGGGGTTTGTAATGCGTAATATTACAGTATAGTGTCCACCGCTGTGGTCTCGAGGTAGCGTGCTGCCTTGTCACGCAGCGGGCCCGGGTTCGATCCCCGGTCGGGGCAGTTTTTCTGGGTGAGGTTTTTATCGGGGTTTTTCCTCACCTGTAAGACAAATTTCAGGATAACTTTAAGGCCCAAATGGTCCCCGAAATCATATGGCCATCGCAATCATCATCATTCATATTCATCTTAGATTAAGATTAGGGTTAAGGACTCTCCTGGCGCACCACTATCATCACCCGTCATATCATCGGGGCAACGTAACCCCGCCTTCCAGGCGCCCCAGCCTCAGAAGTGGGTTACAAGTACGCCATGCCACGAGAGAACACCAGGAATGTCGAAAGACAACCTGGGGCATTAGCAAATATATATATTACAGTATAGTTATTTTATTACAGTATAATATTATTTAGGTTGGCAACCCCGAAATATCGGAAGTTGAACTTTCAATCATGGTCCTCATTGCAGTAAGTACGACAAAACGCACTATCGCGCAAAACGTATATTATAACATAGGGCCTAATATATTCTCTCATTTTGGAACTGGAATATAAAAATAAACAGAACTTTAATGTGCTATATGTTATAATGTTCATAACCGCATTGTTTTTGGTGGTATAGGAAAAGTTATATTAACCTACAGCTGTCACAAACATTTTTGTTTTCTGCTTTTTTTGTATATGAAATATTAATTTCATGCACAAGCGATTTTGTTTAACAAACCGTTTCTATATAAAATTCTAAGCATATGCTAATGATTGTATATATTATCGAATGAAAGAGTCAGATAATTAAAATAATTTCATTCATCCGCCCCTGTGACGGTGCATCTGGAGTGGTCGGTCGGCACCCCTCTATAAATTTAGGGGCTTCATCTCATCTTATTCCTCAAGTGGACACGAGAATATTATATCACATTATTAATAATAAATTATTTTATTTCATTTTTTAATTTAGAATACTACATTATTACCCCGATGCACTACTACTATTACTACTACTATATGACATTACAGTTTAGTAATAGTACTAATTTTAATGCCTTTCCATTTCTCCTTTTCAAAGCCTTAAGTTTCCATCTTCTAACACCTATTTTTCTTAAGTCATCCTCCACATCATCCAACCATGTAACCCTTGGTTTTCCCCGTCTTTATTTTGCCACTTGGTTTGCCACTGAAAAGCTTTCTCACTATTCCATTATCCTAATTCTGACCATATTGATAACATATCCTAACAGGATTTTTGTTTTGTTTTTAATTTCTACTGTAATATATTTTATCTTGACTCTAAACTAAGTTTGAACATCCAAATAAACCAGATACCAAAAGAGTATTTTCTATAATACACTCTTTAAATAGATTAAAACAATTGACTAAAAATAATTCTAATTTAATAAAGAAAAATGAATGCAGGATTTGAACCATGGATCCCTAGTTCTACATACTAGTGTGCTGTCCAATTACACCATTCAAACGACGATACAATCATTAACATTTTTTTCAACTTATACAATATTCTCGTTCGTCCGAAGGCTAATAGCTGTCGCTACCATCACGCAAATGACGGCTTCATTCAGAAATTGAGAATGTTACACACTACTTTTAGTGGTAAACTTCATTTTTTTTTCGTTTAGATTGTTTTCCTTCTTGTTTTACTTTTTTGTTATTTTCACATATAGACACAAGGACAAGACACACCCAGACCCATGATGGAGATTAAAAATCATCTACCCCGCCGGGAATCGAACTCGGGTCGCCGGAGTGGAAGGTAGGGACTCTACCGACTATGCCACGGCGACGGACTAAATAGAGTAAGGTTTCTACATCATTTAACTGTTTTTTTTCTTTCTCGTTTTCTTTCGTTTACACTGTTCTTCCATTTTGTTTTACCTTTGTTAACCTTTTTTTTTATCTTATTCACACATACAAACACAAGACAGGACACACACCCAGACCCAAGGTGAGGATTTAAAATTCCCTACCCCGCCGCGAATCGAACCCGGGTCACCGGAGTGGAAGGTAGGACTCTACCGACTACGCCACGGCGACGGACAAATTGAAAGAAATGTTAATGTTTGTATCATCGTCGTTTGAATGGTGTAATTGGACAGCACACTAGTACGTATAACTAGGGGTCCAGGGTTCAAATCCCGGTTCAAGCATTAATTTTTCTTTCTTAAATTAGATTCTATCCAGAATTGGAATGCGTTAATCTAAATAAAAAACATCGAAAAGAATTCTAGTGCAAATTTTCATTATGACATATTTTGATTATTGCGACTTCTTATTGGCAGACATTAACGATGGACTAGCGCTTAAACCGCAATGTATTCATATCATGTGTATCAGATATATTCTCAATATTCGTAGATATGACCATAGTTCTTCATACTTCCGAAAACTATGTGGGCTCCATCTCCATGATCGTAAAAAAATGCATTATTTTATTCTCTTATTCAAATTCATACATACCTCTGCAACCAAGTTGCTTATCCTCTCTCTTCTATCTCCTATCCTCTAATCACAATGTATGTACACGATCCCACCAGAACTTCCTACTTCACACCCCACAACAAAGAACCTCCTGCTATTCGAATTCGTAAACTGTGTCTAGTGCTAGTCTCTGGAACTCCTAACCATAAGAAACCTTAGCTTTCTTTAAAATAAATTTCAAACTCTTTATATTGTAATTTGTCTTTCAGTATATTTATTGATGGTTTCTAACTTTTATGCTTCCCTAATAATATTTACTTTATTTGTCATAATTTTAATGTAATTTGTATAAATATTTTCTTATAATTGTGTATGTTATGATCTTGAGTAATTATTTTCTGTATTTAATATTTATCGCCGATGAGACGAAGAGAAGGCCTTATGGCCTTAACTCTGTTAGTTAAATAAATAAATTAGTATTATTGTTATTATTATTGGTATTAGTATTAGTAGTATTAGTATTATTATCATCATTATTGCCCGCTTTATGGGCCAGTTGTCATAGCTTCTGACTATAGTTCATGGGATACCGGGTTCGATTCCCGGTCAGACCACAGGATTTTTTTTCTCAAAGGCCTTCCTGTGGTCGCCCATGGTCTGGATTTAGGTTAAGTTTAGGTTTAAGGATTCTCCTGGGGCTTCATTATCATCCATCACCTATCATATCATCGGGATAACGTACCTCGGCCTTTCAGACGCCCCTACTTAAGAAGTGGATAACATTACGCCATGCCAAGAGAGAACACCAGAAATGCCATAAAGACAACCTGATGACATTTAAAAAATATATTATTATTATTATTATTGTTGTTATATTATTATTATTATTATTATTATTATTATTATATTTAATTTACTGCATATTTCTTCAACTTATTTAACTTAATTTCTTTTAAGATGAAATTTTCGGTCATTTCGCATCCAGTACCCTTGGGTGTATTTATATGACTGGTGTGATTCGCTGATAAATGTAATGGATTACGGAACTATAAATAGTGAAATGGATCGTGGTAATATAATTCAAATCCAGCTTTAGCCTTAATGAATTTCTTCTTCTTCTTCTTCCTTCCAAGTATTAGGCCGAGACCTGTTACGATCCTATAGAAAATTTTCCCTTATGGGAAATTCTCGTATAAGACTTGAAAGCATAATAATAGTCCCTTCGATTGGTTGCTGGCCAAAGGAAGGCAAGACCAGTGATGGGGCTGCCATCTTACAGTCTCTGGTCAGGCTTTTCTGGAGAAGAAAATAAAATAAAGGAAAGAAGAAATGGAAAAAAGGAAGGACTCCCTAGACCCTCGGATGCCCTAATAGCGTCGGGGTCGAAAAAACAAGAGTTAACCAAGAGAGGTTAGATAGTAAAGTTAAAAGAGTGCAAAACACAAGTAAGTGGAAGAAATGTTTTGCACAGCTTGGGCACCTTGTGGTCGCCATCCACATATCCCCTAGATGAGGACCCCTGAGGGGCCTTAATGAATTTAAATCAGGAAAAATAAGTTGAATTGGTCTGCTCAGAGATTTGAATGAGAAAATTCTATACACGAAAACCATATGTACATTTTGAGACTTGTCGTTCAGTTTTAAGTGACTTTTTTAATACCTCCTTCATAAAATGTGTTACAATACAAATAGCGATGTTATAGTAAATTGGTTCTATGTCAGACTTTCCAAATTATTTTCTCATTGTTACAATGCTTCTATCTTACACATAACAAAATGTTGGAAATAAAATCTTTTATGTTTAAAATGCTAATTCGATGTGAATGCATTAGAGAAAGTAGAAGAAAAACTCTGGGCATAAATTCATATTATTACAAAAGTTTCTGCATAGCTGAATGAAACTATCTTGATACAGGTGTTACCCTTAAAATGGGTTTCCTTCTACGATGCATGCAGTATAAATTTGTAACCTGAAAAGTGATTTTATTCTCTTGTGTTGTACTGTATTATGTTACTTTAATATTGTAATTTCATGAAATTACGACAAACTGTGATTAAAACAAAAACATAGAAGACAATTTGCGTCCGCCGCTGTGGTCTCGTAGCAGCGTTGCTGCCTCGTATGAACATGGACCCGGATTCCAGAACCTGTCGGGACAAGTTTCCTGGGTGATTGTTTTTTGTCGGGATTTTACCTTAACTGTCCACGTTGTGGTCTCGAGGTAGGGTGCTGCCGTGTCACGCAGCGGGCCCAGGTTCGATCCCCGGTCGGGACAAGCTTCCTGAGTGAGTTTTTTCGGGGTTTTTCCTCACGTGTAAGACAAATTTCAGGAAGCTTAGGGCCCAACGGTCCCCGAAAATCATCCGGCCATCATCATCATCCTTATTATTATCATCACCCTTCACCGGTGTGGAAAGCAACGTGAAGCTACCACACCTATAATTCCCTAGTAAAGCTCCAAAGCATAGCATGAATACGCTACGATTGCAGTAAAAGACCTGCCCTCTGGCAGAATTTCTATGGATGGATAGATTACCTTAACTATAAGATAAGTGTCACGAACATTTAAGGCCCCCAAACATCACTTTGCCATCATAACCATTATCTTGATAGAATGCATTAATTTATAAAATGTATAGCAGGTCTATAGCTTTGAATTGTAAATGCTCATATTCGTCATGTTGTGAATAAATGTCTGAGTGAATGGTGCGCTTCGTCTTAATGTTGTATTATCTCGGAAGAGGCCCTCACATTGAGCTGATCATTCATTCGGGGAGGACGAACATATTCTTTTGTGCTCAAAAATGTATGTGTTAGATACAAAGTTTAATTCCCTCTCCCAATAGGTCATATCACAATAAGGTCAGGGTGACGATGGTATGTAAAAAGTATCTATAAGATGATCAGTTCAATTTTATACATCGCAAGTCACTTCAGCTGGCTTCTCGACAGTATCAACAAACTGGAGACTTTAAATGTGCCTTTCCAAGAACCTGTGGGAATAATGGAAGATGCAGTCAGAAGATCAGTGTTGTACCAGGTGAAGTGGATGGTGTAGTTTCCACTAAACTGCAATCTGTGCTGAATAAAAACCCCCTTCGAATATTATTCCTAGCACAATCCCTCTAGATATATCCATCCATAGTAATTCTGCCCGAAGGCAGGTCCTTGCAGCTTTACTAGGGAATTGTAGGTGTGGTAGCTTCCCGTTGCTTTCCACACCGATGAAGGATGATGATGATGATGATGATGATGATGATGATGATGATGATGATGATGATGATAAGGATGATGGCCATATGATTTCGGGGACCGTTTGGGTCTTAAAGTTTTCCTGACATTTGTCTTACAGGTGAGGAAAACCCCGATAAAAACCTCACCCAGAATAACTGCCCCGACACAGGCCCGCTGCGTGACAAGGCAGCACACTATCTCGAGACCACAGCGGTGGACTCTATATAATATGTATATATATATATATATATGCACCCTTGACTTCTTGCGAAGTTGAGGAATCTTTCTCCATTCATGAAAACATATTTAAGACAAAAAACTGTGCATGACAACAGAACATTTGGAAAAGTATTTTTAATATCCTCAACTCGTGTTCAACTCAAGGTTGGGTCGAGGAATGAAATGAGATGAAGCCCCTTATATAGAGGTCTGTGAATGACAAGGTTGCCGGCCAACCACACCTAACCAACCATCACGGGGCAAAAGAACGAAATGGATGAGATGAGTATGGAGAAATGGTGGAATGAAAAAGTATATTATAATTAATTCTCTATACCGTTCCAATGTGACTTAAACTTGAATGGGAGACACTTGTACTCCAGTTCTTTATAGCAGAAGTGAACTATTTAAGAATTAGCGTAGAGATTTTACTAGACTATCTTTGAACTTCTATTTAGTAGCAAAGAAATGAAATTTTGGATGTTACATATAACTGCTACATTACATATCTATTTACACATTCCATAAATGTTGGTTACATATTTATGTAAATATCTCTTAATTTGATATTACATAAAATCCGGACCCTAGTCTTAACTTTAAAATTAATTTGAAGAAGGGGTGCGAAGAGAGCCTTCTACGATAAATCTAAATATCGTAGATGCAATGTAATCAAATATGTTCAATAATCTAATATCGAAATAAAAAAGTTGAAATATCTAATAAAGATAATAAAAATTTCAAATTAGAATATTCTGTAATGTAATGCGTGTCATTGGTTGCTCATGTAAATTCTATTCAATACAAGTATATCTCTATTTAAAGAAAATAATCAAATATTTCTCATTCCTAAAATTACAGAGTCGGCCGCAGTAGTTTTTGCTTCTAGTCTCGAGAATCTAGGGTTCTAGTCACGAGAGTTTTGTTTCTAGTCCCTAGAGTCATGGACTTTTAGGATGGAAAAATAGGGACAATTCCTTTGGGGGAGACATTAAGCCGTGGGTCCCGAGTCTGAAGATTTTCATGCTCTTAAAAGAACATCAAGCCTGAATAAAAAGGCCTCTGAAGAAAATTTAACTGAGGTCCTTCCATACAAGTAATACCTTAGTTTCAACTAGATGTCTTCTCGAGGCGATGTAGTAACCACATGTCACTCCCTGATATTTAGAGGGAAATTAACGTAATTAAATTAGTCTGGTTAAGAAACTCCCCACTAGGGCAACACCTATGTCCCCAGCGGGATAAACAGGCTCAGAAAATCAACCATATAACATTTCCACCTCCATGATAGTGACTCGGACGCAGAGGGCCACAATAACAAAATTAAAGAAAAGTTTTAAATTAAAAGTATGTCCTATAAAACGAGTTAGATCCTCGGTCAGCATACGTTTTATGGATGAAGACTTTTTCAGGATTGTCCTCACCTCTAAAAAAATTCAAAACTTTAAGGCCTAAAGCATCCCCTAACATCATAACCATCCTTTCTAGATTGGTTGTGACACATTAAATTAGAGGAGTCTTGTGGCTCCTAAAAAGAGGAGGTGAGGAAGAGGAGCTATAATAATTACTAGTTATTATGATTCTTAAAATTATTATAAACGGGATGATATAAACAAAATAGTAACATTTGTTTTATATGCATACATCCATACATCCACTTCTGAGCAAGGGTGCTCTCTTGTGCGTGTTAATTAACAATCCTAATTTAGTTTCGCTTCTTTCCCTACAGATTCCAGCGAGTGACTGATTCATTTTTTAGGTGCTCTTTGTACCTCATCAGGTTCTTTCCTACTTCACACTGGGGATCCACGTCTTAAAGTTCCTCACGGAGTACTTGTCTCTTGGATTTTTATATCCTAAAAATCGATCGACTCCGGCCGTGTTTCAACCCGCGACCCTCGTGACAGGGGCAAGGAACTTAACTGCTAGACTGCCGAGACCAAATATAACACCGGTCTACAAAAAATACATTTTGTCTGCTACTGAGGAAATTCTGGCTGTTTTATACTGAAAGCAATACGCTAATTCCAGATTTGTAATCAAATTTATCCTAGCACGTCAGGTATTTGAGTTATGGGACTCTAAAAATAATCGGAAATCTTACTATTCAATAGTTATTTAGTTATAGTCATTTATCGTAAAGTCAGTGCTATAAATTGAGTTGAATTATATTACTTTAAATAAATTTATAAGAATATAATAAATAAACTTACAATTAGTGGTAAGCACTAAAACATCTATTGAAAATGCTCATTATGTTGGAATGTATACTTGCGCCATATTGACCCTGGTACCTGGATTCAATCGTTCATATGTCCTGATGGAATCTCTCGCCATGTTCATCACTCACAGCCCCGAGATTTGAAGGAAGAAAGTCAAGATGAAAATGTATGATCATCATCATCAACAATCACGGATTAAGCCCATGTGGCTTATTCCGGTTTCATAGATTCTCATTCAAAAAGTTGGATCCATCTCTTTTTTGGTCTACCAACTTCCCTGTCTCCTTTTGGTTTGTAATTAAGTATAATTTTTGGACTGCGACGATCTTTCATTCTTTGAACATGTTATTTCCTGTTTTCTAGATTATTTTATTTTATCTAAAAGTTTAAAAAATATTTAGCTCATTTGTAACATCTTCACTTCTTCTTCTATCTAGAAGTTTGCAACCAGTCACACTTCTCAGAAATCTCATTTCAACTGATTCTATGATCTTCTCTTCGCTTTTAGTTAAAACCCAAAATTCACTACCATACAATAGTAAGAGGACTGCCACTGCTTTATAAAATTTTAATTTTGTTACCTTTCCTGTGTTTTTAAATATTCTTTTAATTGTGCCACATATATAATTAAATTTATTAAGTTTGTTAAACAGATCTTCATTTTTAAATGGGAAATTTCATAACCCAGGCATTTAAAATGGGGTCACTTGTTCAACGGGTTTCTCCTCCAGAATTATTTTAGCTCTTACCGTATCTGATCCCTTAAAAGCTAAGATTTTCGTTTTACTTATTGATATTTTAAAATTATAATTCTGTATAATGTTATTTAACTGAAAGAGCGATTTCTGTAGACCATCTTCTGAACTAGATATTAGAACTTGGTCGTCTGCAAAAAGTAAGGTATCCAATATATTATTTCTTATTTTGAAATGTGAGTCCAAATGTATCTGCCAATTATATATGATATCGTCAATATATATATATATATATATATATATATATATATTAAAAAGAGAGGATGAAAGCGGACAACCTGTCTTACACCTCTATTTATTGTTTCTGTTATATTATTTTTACTCCAGTTTCTACTGTTATGCTGTTTTCTACATATAGACTTTTTATTGCAGTTACTAGGTGCTGAGGTACGCCTTTCTGTTTCATTATACGAGAATGTAAAAAGTGCATTTTAAAGACATGCGACAACCTAGATTCTGAAATGCTCTAAGCATGTTATGCACTAACTCAGAATAGTTTTCAGCTGGAAAATTTCCTAGAAACCTTGTTGCCACAATTACAAATGAATCCCAAGCTTCGAGTTCAAGAGCATTTAGGTTTGTCCTGAACGTCATGTCACACATCAACTGTCGCATCTCTGGTCCAATCAAAATTCCTGCCTTCAATTTTTCGTCACCCTTCATTCTCCCAAACTTCTCTTTCAGATACTTAAACCTTCGCCATCATGATTCAGTGCCCACACAAAGTTCTTCATGAGGCCCAGTTTAATATGAAGAGGTGAAAGAAATATCTTCTTTACGTCAACAAGCGCCTTATGTTTCACAGTGGTTTTCCGCACAGTCTTTCCAATCCTTGGTGGCCATTGTTGAATATGGAAATGATTACTATCATCACGGCTATCCCACAAACACAAAAAGCACATATTTCTTGCGTAGTCCAACTGTAGACCAAGTAGAAGTGATATAACTTTCAAATCTCCACAAATGTGACACTGAAATGTTGTGTAGTCTATCACTTGCAGGAGGATTTTCATGGATTCGTATGCCTCCTTCAATCCGGTAGCATGAGCTGTAGAGATTGATGATTTATTGTTACCATTGTGTAACAAAACACATTTTAAGCTCAGTTTGGATGAGTCAATAAACAACCTCCAATCAACTTCAGATCTGCAATCAGCAAACTCGAATTAGGTTAGATACACTTGCAAACTCGAATTAGGTTAGATACACTTGTTTTTGTTCAGCAGCAAAATCACTGTAGACCGGTGTAATTGATATGAAAGGACCAAATTTCGGATGATGAACTATATATTAGTAATTGGGAATTTAAGTAAATTAGGTTTTATTTTTTGGATATATAAGAAGGATTAAGGTAGGAAGTAAATAGAGGGTGGTAAAGCGAGAGAAGGAAAGGCATTGAATATCGACAAGCTGTCACAATGACGCTACACCTGTTACATGGAAATCACTGTTTCTCAAAGTTTACTCTCACTCTCTCACTCTACGGACTCGGAAAACTTTTGTGCCCCGGGTGTCACGTGAAATGCGCCACTATTTGCATAGTAAGGGCATCTTCATCCTTCCTTAACCTCTAGGCACGCTTAAACAGATGACTTGGTTCCTCTTCCAGAAATATGTTACCGCATGTTTACATAAGTAGTTTGAAATATCTCAGCAGTAACTTTCTTTCTCATATGAAATATCTCGAATTTCTTGCATTTCTCCCTCTTCTTTATTACCATACAATACCCGTTCGTGTATCTCCTCTGTTTAATTTATACCATACATTTATAACAATATATTATTATATGAAATAACTAGACATGAAGATTGTAACATGTAATAAGTTTAGTAAGTATCAAGCTACTTTGCTCATAGCGATTGATTCTCATTCTGGAGGACCCAGCTTTAAATCCTATTACCACTCAACCAGAATTGGGTTTGATTTCTGATTTTCCTCATTCTTCAAGGCAAATTCTGTGTTAGAAATTCATTGCCAGACGAAATTATAATCATAATAAAATAACCATTTCATAACAGTGTAAATTAAATCAGTGAGCTTGCATAGAAAACACATGAATAACAAATACAACAATATGAATGCACAGCCTACTTGATAGGGTCCAAAATACTAGGGGCGATATGAAATGATATTACACCATCTCTAAGTATAATTAAAAAGACAAATTCCATAAATATTAATAATATTCAATTAAGCAAGAAAGTTATAACAATACTATTTAGACTGAAATGTAGAGGAATAATCAACAAAGCTTTAATATCAGGCTGCTGTTTAAATAAAGTGTTTTTAATACTATTAAAATTCATTGCGAAACACCGTTAAGGTCGCTATGTAAAAGTTAGAAAAACAGAAAATTGGTACCTGAGATTTCGTCCTCAACTATATATTGCTGTAAAATCTTAAGAAGGCTTTTCGTTACATATGTTCCAGTATGCAAGCAGAAGATGGAATACATGTCCGAAAACCATTCTTGATATAGGCCTATTACAGCATTATATAGTTGAGGATGTCCACCGCTGTGGTCTCGAGGTAGCGTGCTGCCTTGTCACGCAGCGGGCCCGGGTTCGATCCCCGGTCGGGGCAGTTTTTCTGGGTGAGGTTTTTATCGGGGTTTTTCCTCACCTGTAAGACAAATGTCAGGAAAACGTTAAGGCACAAACGGTCCCCGAAATCACATTGGCCATCATTATCCTTCACCGGTGTGGAAAGCAACGGGAAGCTACCACACCTACAATCCCCTAGTAAAGCTGCAAGCATAGCATGAAAATGCCATGATTACAGTGAAGGACCTGCCTTCGGGCAGAATTACCATGGATGGATAGTTGAGGATAACTAAGATCTCGGATACCAATTTTATGTTTTTTTTTTTTTTTTTACTTACAATAAAATTTTGTAAATACATTTCAAAATATCTTACAAGAGTAACTCTTTTTTTTTCTAATTGAAATAGGATATGTTTGTCGCAAACTGATAGTCTATAAGTCCGTAGTCATTTATAGGCTATATATATATTTTTTAACTTATGTTAATTACTAAGATTGGTTGGAGAAACCCCTCAACGATGAGGAAAATTCTCAAAATTAATGAAAATAGGATATTCCGAGAGTTTATAAAAATTCATCTTAAACTAGGTTTTATACAAATTTCTATATGACTAGTATAATTACTATGCTTGTGTCTGATTCCAGGATTTAAATCTGTACGAAGTCGAATTATTAAGGGCTTAATGATTCTGAGTATGGCTTCCTCGTAACGGAAGTAAAGTTCAAGCCTCAGTAATAAGCCTGCGCTGTATTAATTCTTGATTATTACAATCTTAATAGTAATAAAAGCGAGAAATCACTGAACAAAGAATATAATTAATACAAAATATATTATAAAAAAGTACTACATACCCATTAGCTAAGCCCGTTTTACTACCTCTTCTTCCAGATATTTCTGGGTTTTATCTATATAGCTTATGCTTAAATAAAGTTACTGTACTCTATCCTACTTCATAAAATTATTTGGCTTAATAACATTATTTCTATGTCATAGTATAGATAAATTTCTTTTAATATTAATAACAAAAAACAATATTTTTATGTTGACAAATACTTCATTCACTTTATTGTCGTAATGCCTAACTCTAAACAACTCGAAAAAATGTAATTATTTACAGCACTATTATTCTTCGTAATTAGTGCGTTGAAGTAAACCAGAATTTCAAATATGAACTTTCTATGCCAGTTCATTTGGTTATAGTTGATGCCAATTGTTTCGAAGAGATCGATGAATTTGTATGAGAAACACAGACCATATTTAAGGGTGAAGAAACTGCATAAAATGTGATGACGCTTCTTTTGGCCTGCCATTATAACTCTTGGTTCTAACAATAAATTGCTTAAGTCTAGTTGTCAACAGTTCTACATGTGACTAAGTGAGGCCAAGATCTCGAATTAGATCAATGAGAACTTTCCGATTAGGATAGCATTACCTCTCTATAGGTTTTTCTCTGAACATATCTGAACCTATATCGTCTATGAGTTGCTACTCTCTTCTGAAGATTGATATTTCTTCTGAGAAGTGGCATCCTAAAACATACCATGTAAGCCTCAGTCTTTCTGGACGATGCCTTAATGGGACACTATTTTTTTCTTCGCTTGAGGAAATGACCACGAACATATAAAAATGTGTCAATTGGACGCTTTCATCATCTGCATGCCTCATAACTACATAGAGAAATTAATTTTAAGTCTGTATGCTATTTATTAACACTAGAATTCAATTTATCTGTAACTTGGTTTAAAAAAAATAAAAAATAAAAAAGTATAAATATATATATCGAAATTAGGAAACCTAATGCGCTGATCATAAAACTAAAGTTTGTGGGAAATAATTAACATCGGTCTCACTTTTTGGACATCAGGCTATTAGAAAATAACATTTACAATATAGAAACAAACACAAAATTAAAATGTATTATATAGTGTAATAATACAATCGTAAGGTACCTAGAATACAGTAGAAAATCTATTTATGTGGGTCAAGTGGTTGTGATATCAGAACAAAGGCTTTCAGGATTAACTTTTGATGCAAAGTGGCCTGAACTTATAGCTGGTTCTGGCATTCACTAACGTAAGTAAGTGATGACTTAGTATCCGTTTCAACTTTGATGAGGTAAACACTTAGGAAGTAAGTAATCCATTTAGTCACTGAATTATCATATAAGATGATAAGGTTATGACAACATATTCCTTTTTTTGAAGTAAAGTAGTAGTTTTTTACTGACGTTCTTTTACATCTAAAACTATTGTCATTGATATTCAAATAAAGGTGACAAATGGATGATAAATTTTATTCACGTCATTTTAACCCAATAATTGAAAATGTCCCTCGAAAAGAGGTGTAACTATCAAATTAAGGGAAACTATTTTAAGGTGTTAAAATTAATATACGAGGGCTGTTCAATAAAGAATTATCATTATTTTTACAGCCATAATCTAACACGAAAAAATTTGGTTTTATGATATTTGATTAGGTTAATGCGTCATGTACACACGATACAAGTTTCAAGGTCTTCCGTCCGAGCTACAATGGAGGTGACCCATCGTTTTTTTAAAGCTATTACTCGTCCAACTTAAATCTGCAGGCGTAAAATGTGCTAGGAATGTACTATCAATAATATTTTTTTCTCTTATTATGTTGCCACTTCCTGTCCCTTGTATTGTGTTATTTGACTGGAAGGTGAGTGCTGGGCAAATACTGTCCTATTTAAATGATCCGTCACCTACAGTAGACATTGACCAAATGAATATTGCGGCAACCATGTTACTACTGAGGAATGAGGTGTTTCTCCTTTGCCTTCCTCATTACATGTTCCCAATTCCCTACCGCTATTTTGTGTTGTGGGGTTGGTAATAGCGAGAGTACAAAACCATTACCAGCAACAGTCAGCACCAAACTGAAAACAGAAGATGAAACTTAAGTTTTCGAAAGGCCTCCTACAAAAGTACACTGCTTATTATTGAGGACGACTGAGATCTCAGGTACTGTTTTATATTTCTTAAATTTTAATAATAGAGAGATGACTAACAATGTGACTTTAAATTTTCTGAAACCGTCAGCAGTCGCCGACTAAATAACCTATTTGACAACCATGATATTAACACAGGTGTTTAAGAATTCTCTCTTCCATAGAGAAGTAGTTTGGCGACACTAGCGCTAACACACTTCCCCTCTAGTCGTGCAGACTTAACTTGAGCGAGTAATATTTATTGTTTATAAAACTTGGCTACATAATTTCGATCCTGAGAATAGACAGCAAACCTATGTGTGGAAATCTCCTTCCTTAATCATCGACCCTTAATAAAGCAAAAATGGTTTCATCCGCTGGGAAAGTTATGATCATCTCATTTATTTTTATATTCATTGAATGGTTTATCAGGATGTAGTGCCTGCAGACACAACATTAATTGAACAATATTACGTATATGTCCTGATAACTCTGGAAGGTTATATCAGGTGCAAAAGGTCACATTTCCGTGTAACAAACTGGATCCTGCACGACAATAATGAGAAGCCGCAAATGTTGTTGAATATCTATTGACTTAGGCTTTCATGGCCGGAGTTATTATAGTGACCTTGAAGTAGATTTCCGGGCTGTAGGCCGTGGTCTTGAGGCTTGAAGTTCCCCGACGTTTCGCCAGAGATTGCGTCCGGCATCCCCAAGGGTTGTCTTAAGACTGCGGTGAACTGTATAAATAGGACAGGCAAAGTTGCCAGTCTCAAGACAACCCTTGAGGATGCTGGACGCAGTCTCTGGCGAAACGTCGGGGAACGTCAAGCCTCAAGACCACGGCCTACAGCCCGGAAATCTACTTCAAAATCACCATAGTTATTGAATATACTTCTAAAATTAAAGTAAAATGCGTCTCTCACATTCTCTATAGTCAGTATTTAGTCCCGTGTGATGATTTCTATTCTCTAACCTGAAGAATTACCAGAGACATCTAGTAGGCAATTAAGATATTATTTGAATGGGGAAGTTCGGTTGAATTTTACTCAGGGGCATTACTTTAGGCTTGAGGTTCTTTTACGACCCCGAAAATCATCAGACTCAATACCCATGGGTTGAAGTCCCTCCTAGAGGACTTGTTCATTGGATTTTTCCATTGAACCTGGCCGAGTTTGATCCCGCGACCCGCTGGACTAGAGACAAGGTGAAAGCACTTACTATGAGATCAAATTCCTCTTTAATATTTATTTTAATTTTTCTCATTTATTTTAAACATTTTCAATATATATATATATATATATATATATATATATATATATCCACCGCTGTGGTCTCGAGGTAGCGTGCTGCCTTGTCACGCAGCGGGCCCGGGTTCGATCCCCGGTCGGGGCAGTTTTTCTGGGTGAGGTTTTTATCGGGTTTTTTCCTCACCTGTAAGACAAATGTCAGGAAAACTTTAAGGCCCAAACGGTCCCCGAAATCATATGGCCATCATTATCATCCTTATCATTATCATCTCATCATCATCATCCTTCACCGGTGTGGAAAGAAACGGGAAGATACACACCTACAATTCCCTAGTAAAGCTGCAAAGCATAGCATGAAAATGCTATGATTGCAGTGAAAGATCTGCCCTCGGACAGAATTACTATGGATGGATGGATGGATGGATATATATATATATACTTTGAAATAACATGCTAGATATTAAATTACTCTATTAATCTTTATTTAAATTTAAGTCTTTATTTTTTACATAAATATATTAACTAAATTAATGCATAAGTGTAAAGTGATTCTACTACTGGCCTTGGTGGCCTTTGGGATAGCAGGGGGTTAAGGCTTTCACATTTATAGCAAACCGACACAAGATATCAGCCGGTTGTCAGCCCTACGTGACGGACGCCTTAACCCCCAGAATATACATCTGATACTCATTTCCGTTAGAGATTGAGTCGGCTCCAGGGCCAGGGTGCCGCCAAAAGATATAGGCCAGTTTCATGACCCCACCGGGACTCGAACCCTCAATCTTCTGGCCTGTTGCGTATTTCCTTAACCGACTAAGCTATGACGTGTTTTAAATAAATGCAGATAGATGTATTTTAAATCCCATAAAAAATAATAAGTATTATGAAGATATTTGATATCTCTCAAGTCAAATTTCTAGATATTATAGACGGGACTGAATTGATAAGATTTTGAATAGGAATATTTGTCCGGAAACGTACCGTTGCTGGTATAGCAAGTTCGCAATAAGCGTTTAAATCTCCCGGATCTCTGGGACAAATCAATAGCAATTTATGATTTATGACTTAATTATATTTACACAACCTAATATCGCTGATTTCGTGACAATGCCTATGTCGACGGAAAAAGTAAAGAAACTTGATAATTGTTTGTACGTAAAGTACAGATATCTACTGTACTTAACATTCTGGTTAGTACTTGTCATAAGTAATGCCACGAGTGATTTCCAAATGATCGATAAATTCACGACTCACGATGTGAGGAGTGAATTTATCCAGAGAATTTGGAAATCAAAGAGTGGCATTTGTTAGGACTATTTAACGAATAAAATTAAGCTGTATACTCACAAATCATTATTTAACTATACTTATTTTAAAATATTTATATATTTAATGTAAACGGCGATGCTTGAAAACAAATGAGAAACGATTGGTACGCTTCATTGGCTTCTTTTGTTCGATCACTGCAACCAGATCATAATATTAGTTACAGCCAAAAGATCGCAATGTTGTAAGAATGCACCCAAGTGGAGAAATTTATAACCAATGTTATAGGTATTAATTAATTTCTGATGTTCTATGATGTAAATATGTCAATTATATTTTTCTGCGTCATTTCCTGGAAAATAATTCGTTTAAGAAACTGCAAAGAGTGGTTTCTTTTTTTTTTTTCTTTTTGTAGTATAATCAATTGTTACAAATGTTTTATATTATCTCTCGTATGCGCTGCGTGTTGATATTCATGCACTGTATATACAATCTGGTAGCCGTATTTGTTACAGAGTCAGTCACTGCAAAATAATGCTATGACCTACTCAGAATGTTAAAAAGGAGGTGCTTTCTTTATTATGATAAACTTTAGATGGTAAATTTTAGACGAAACACGACCGTGGTTAGTTGTAAATAAAAAATCATTGAAATATGATTGGTCATTGACTCCTATTTGGGGCATGAGTTAAATAGTCAATTAAAACAGCGGTTCGATGTGACAACAACCAAACTCGTTGCACACATTTTATCAGCGAATCATGTTCCCGTACACTCGCTCCATCTTTTTCTTAGAGTGCCCTTAACATTGGGCAGTGCCTCGAAATCAGTGACTGTCGTTTTGTGTAAATGTAATTAATCGAGCCATAAATCATTAAATTCTATCGATTTATCCTGGCAGACGCGGGAGATTTAAATGCTTAATGTGAACTTGGGCCTGCAGCACGAAAACGGTACGTTTCCAGACAATGGTTCCTAATCAAAACGTTATCCCCTCTACAAGTTCTAGGAGTTTGTAATGAGAATTTTCGAACACTCTTTATTAACTTAGGCTTCAGATTGTTGGAAGAGCCACAGTCGGTGCCGCTGACTAGTGGGTAACATTATCGCCTTGATGTAAACCTCGAAAGAGGTCAATGGATATTTTTCAGGGAGTAAAAGTGCTGAGTATGGCTTCCTTCGGGGAAAAAAACCTTAAGCCGTGGGTCTCGTATCCTAGGTTTACGGCTCGTAAAGAACCCCGAGCCTAAAAGAGAGGCATCTGAGAAATGTTTATCGGCCCTCTCAGCTCAGATTTGAATTGTGACGACTATTTAACTCATGTCCCAAATAGGAGTCAATGACCAATCACGTTACAATGATTTTTTATTTACAACCAATCACAGTCGTGTTTCGCCTAGAATTTACTAACTAAAATTTATCATAATAAAGAAAGCACCTCCTTTTTAACATTCTGAATAGATCATAGCATTATTTTCAGTGACTGACTCACCAAGAAATACGGCTACCAGATTGTATATATAGTGCATGAATGTCAACACATACCGCATGCGGGAGTTAATATAAAAACATTTGTAGTAATTGATTATACCGCCAAAAAAATAAACCACTGTTTGCACTTTCTTAAATGTATTTTTTCCCAGAAAAATATAATTGTCATATTTACATCATAGGACATCAGAAATGAATTAATATACAGTTTGATGTGATTCATTTTTGCTCCACTAGAATACATTCTTACAATATTGCGTTCCTTTGGCAATAACTAATATGATCTGGATGCAATGACGAACAAAAGAAGCAAATGAAGCGTACCAATCGTTTCTCATTTGTTTTCAAACATCGCCGTTTACATTAAATATATAAATATTTTAAAATAACTATATTTAAATAATGATTTGTGAGTAAACAGCTTAATTTTATTCGTTAAATAGTTCTAACAAATGTCACTCTTGATTTCCAAATTCTCTAAATAAATTCACTCCTCACTTCGTGAGTCGTGAATTTATCGATAATTTGGAAATCACTCGTGGCATTACTTATGATAATACCCTTACTTGTTTAAGGAACGTCATTAAATAAAAATATTTTCTAAAGATCCTTAAATTTTAATATGGGATCCAGGGTTTATTTTCTTTTCAAAAGAAACTGTAATCTGTATTTACACAACTCAGAAGATTGCAACGATTTTGACGGAGTTTGAACTCATAAATCCCTGATCAATAATTTTAAAATCTCTGCTGTAGAGTATTTATCGATACCGACATATAAGTAAGAACTGTTATGAGGGGAAGTTGTACAATTAACTTAAATATCTGGTTTTGATATATCGTTTTTAACGCGTTTATCAATTATTTGGAGTGAGGGGTTCAAATCAGCCGAGTTCTAAGTATTTTAAAGATTCTACAGCCCAAGTCCATATAATCATAAACATATTAGTAACTGAGGAGCACTTAAAAGCTATCATTAATGTCACGTTGTAGAACCTTCTACATATGCCTATGCCAAGCATGTGGATGACAAAAAATTTCAGTTCTAAATGAATGGAGAAAACTACATAACAGTGGGCTACATTATGTTTATGGGAAATCAGACCTAATAAGAACTGTTAAGTTTCATGGGCTGCGATGGTTAGGACATGAGGCACGAATAATGGATAAAAGAGGGGAATGGAAACTTCTTGAAGAAAAGCCATAGAGAAAGCGCCCAATAGGTAAATCAAAAATGAAGTGAGAGAAAATATTAATAATATTTTGAGGGGGATAAAACATACACGGAACGATTGGAATGCATTAGCTCAGGATAGGGAAGTATGGAGAGCTTGTCCGCGCGACCATGATAGTGTAAGTTACCGGGTAGTATGTTATAGTAAATCTTAGGCTCTTAAACAGAGTGAATCAGAGAATTCCATTACACACTGGGAATTGTAGAGGTTGGTTAGATATAGATTTATGACGAACCCATGTCCGGAAATGGCTACTTTATTGTCAAAATGATGGAAATAAAATATCAAATCGGATCTCCCGTTTTATGTAGGTCAAATGGCCGAATCGTTGTTCACGTCGATCATCCTGCCTTTCCATAGTGTTCAGGGGAGACTTTGTCGGATGATAAATGGCTTCCAGATTTGAAAAGTTATCTTCTTGCCACAATATTGACAGTAGGTCACAAAGTAAGTCTGCTAACAATCGCTCTCCTTAGCACTTCCTCTTATTCTACTTATTTCACGGTAGCCTCTGCCCGTTCCTGGAATTCCCTCCCTCAAGAAATCAGGAATTGCCACACACTTGACACTCTTAAGTCACACTTATAGAATGATTTGTTGTTAAATAATGAATCTATCTCGAGAACTAAATTTATTCTATGTCATTAATACATTTTTTTAAATTGTTATATCTTGTACATTTTATATTTCATTCTTTAATTCTAGATAAAATGAAAATATATTGTAAATAATAATTTTATTGTAGATATACCATGTAATAATTTAATTTATTGTAACTTATATGTAAGAATAGTTTTCGTATATGTATATATATATATATATATATATATATAATTCCATTCCGGTTGAGTAGTAGATAAGGTCTTAAGGTCATAACTCTGCCAGGTAAAATAAAGCTATTATTATTATCAGTAAAAACTGTGATAGTCCAATCAAAACTGTTTTGTAGTAAAACTTCCAAGAACTCCTACAGTACTTCCTGCAATAAACTCAAGCAGCTAGGACACATAATAACAATAATATACTGATAAATGTATTTAAAACTAGCAGAGTTAAGGCCATAAGGTATTCAATCAACCAGTGAAAAATATTAAATACAGAAAGAAATTACTTGAGTAGATAAATATTGTAAGTACATATTTATACAAATTAAACTAAAATTAAAATAAACCAAATCAATATTATTATAGAAGTGATACCAACAATTAATCCTCTGAAATACCAATAACAAAAGAAAAAGTATTAAAGTTTTTTTAAACGAAGCTAATGTCCGACAGTCCCTAATCTCCTGTGGCAAGAAGTCTCATGATAAATAGAAGATATGACATCATGTGACTTCAGACGTCGCACTTTATCGATATGGGTTACCTGCTATGAAGTGGTAGGTTATAAATCTTGATTTTCATCATTGCATCAATAAAATTGTGAATTTCCGTATCGTAGTTCATCAAAACTCTATCTACTAAGTCCTCTATACAACCCCTAGATGCGTGTAATATGATATTTGAATCGCCTTTTATAAAACGCTAAACATCACCGAGCACTACATTAACTTTTGTCAATAGGGTTCGTTTCTGTTCTGTATAAGCTATGTGAATTTGTTTCTCTTCTTTTTTATAAAATAACCCTGTAAGACTATAAGAAAAAAACTTTGCATCGCACCTTGTAACTTTCTTGAAAACTACTGTATTCGTTTACGGCGATTTTCATATGTATTTCTACTTTGTAGTATGTATACTTCAATTAAGCCTACAATTTGAATTTTTTTAATATATTTACAAAATGTATTTCATAAATTCAAAAAATTAATTGTATCACTTTGTCCTTGAGGCAATCCTCTAATGAGGAAAGTTGTATATAATAAAACTTACTATAAAGCTTTAATTTAAAATTCCAATAATTTTGTCATATAGCAATACAGTGTTATTAACATCACCAATAAAAGTTGAACGAAAATTTAATAAACTGAAACTCGCATCAAAATATCCGTTCGTGGATCGGAAGCATTATATACAATAAAATAATAATAATTTTTTACAACTTTTTTGGGCATGTATTATTAAAATGCAGGATAAAGTTATATTTATTGTTATTTTCATGTTCTATATTGTGTTGTTTATAAAAAGTTTTACATTACCGCGTCCTATAGCTATGAATTACCTGTAATTAACCAGATTTAATCACTTAAATTAATAAGATATGTATATAGATTAGATTAGATTTATTTAGCCTGGTGGTGTTAAGGGCCATATGACCTTCTCTTCCACTCACCAGGACAAACATATATTACATCAGAATATAACAATCACAATTAACTCTAATATTAAATACTAAATAAAAATTTGATCAAAAAGGTAATATCTATTATATTACGATCTATAATGCAACAGTTAATGTTAGTTAAAATTAAGACTAAAACTAATAATAAAATGTATACAAGCAAGACATATTAAATTGTCCCTGTCTAATGTGTATAAGAAACAAAGAAAAAATGAGATATAGAAAACTAATTTTACGATTATACAATATTTAAAACAAAACAAAAGAAAATATTTCTTAATTTAATATTATTTTCATAAATAATTAAATGTATTAATTGTTAAAAGAATACTATCAGTGAGGTGTATAAGTTAGTTATATGTGAAGGAGAACGTATCGAGCATTACAAACTAAATTTTTAACAAAAGTTAATTTGTTCTTTTTATTGTATTGGATAATTAATGTATTATTTTTATTATTTCAGAAGTTTTTTAATACTTCCACCATGCTAGTTGGTCCAGGTAATAGAGCATTTGATACTCGTCTTCGGGAGACTCCGCGTTCTAAACCTGAGGTGGGTCAATCTGAGGTTTATTCTCTTTTCTCAGTCGTCGAGGCAAATTCTAGGTTAGAATATAATTACCAGGGCCCATTTCTTCATAATCACCATTTCGTAGTGACATTAAAAATTTAATTCTTGAAATTGAAATATCGTCACAAAAATCAAAATCAATGGCCTTCAAGGGCGCTCATCCAGTTCGGACAAAGATAATATTAGAAAATAAACCAATAGAACAAGTGGTAAGATATAACTTCCTAGGTTGCGAAATATCATACACAGCGGAAACAGATATAAATAACAAACTAAATAAGTGTAATTATATAACAGGAACACTAAAAAGAACTTTGAAAAATAAAGCCAGGAAAGTCTCTATAATGAAATTATACAAGACAATGGCAGTACCTATTATTACTTATGGATCCGAAACATGGACAGTGACAACACAACAATCTGCCAGAATACAAGCTGCTGAAATGAGATTCCTCAGACCAATAGCAGGATATCAAAGAACAGACAAAAAAACATAACACAGAAATAAGACAACAACTAAAAGTAGAGGAATTAAACACAACAATAGAAAAATACAGAACAAACTGGAAAGAACACTTGGCAAGGATGACTGAGAATAGAATACCAAAAGCAGCATACAGCTATTCACCACGAGGAAGAAGAAGTTTGGGAAGACCAAAGAAAAGATGGAAAGAGCAGCAATTTGGAGCCGGAACAGGCTAATAAAAAAGCCTAAACCGTGAAGAAGAAAATGAAGAAGAAGAAGAAGAATTCTTGACCTTCATGAAACAATTGGGAAAAAAATTCTACATCATACAACTAAATTCACAGACAATGGAAAACTAGGAAAGATTCTAATTGTCATTATAAACTTGATGAAAAAAGGTAAAGTGATCTCACTATAGACCTTGGAGGACCTTCGGGTGATAGGCACTTAAGGATCCCACATTTCTAGATAATCGGCACGAAATTCCAGCTGGGTTGTCAGTCCTACGTGACGAACGCTTTTATCCCCAAAACATAACCTAGTATTAATTTCCGTTAGAGGTTGAGTCGACGTCTGGACCATGATGCCGCCACAATTTTTAGGCCAGTTTAAAAATCCTGACCCCCACCGGAACTCGAATGTGGGACCTTCCCGGATTATAGCGTACTGCCTTAAAAGCATGCTACGTCGTGCCCCCTTGACCTCAGATGTCAAAAAATTCTATGAATAGAATTTTTGTAAAAATATTTACACATGAATCGTTTTTTAAATAGAATTTACAAGAAAATGATTTAAGTAAAATTATTCTTTGAACAATAAAAAATATTCTTATACCTATAACATTTCCTCATATAAATATCAAAATTTAACTCATTAAAATACCATCTCAAAAAAATTAGAGAAAGAAAAATACTTCTGAAATAATAAATAGGATTATTCCTCATCGAACATGATGGACGACACAACAATATACAGCAGATATCATGTTATTTACATGTTTAATTATTTGACAGAAATGATACTTCCGAATGAGATCATTTTAATGCACTTAAAAAGTCAAAAAAGGATCAAACAATAACAAGTTGTGACACAGTTAAGAAATGGAGTGTTATCAAAAATATAAATATTTAAAAACCTCTACCCCTCTCTCAAATATTTTTAAACTAAAAATATATAAAAATGTGATATTTCAAGTTATATGCGAAACATGAATACAGAAATGCTTACGAGTAGGCTCTACTTGAGAATGAAGTACTTAGGCGAACAGGCAAGTGAAATGAGGAAACTGCAAAAAAATGAGCTACACTATCTTTATGGGATATCTAAGTTAATAATAATTATTAAGTCTCGTAGATTGCGATGGGTAGGACATTACTACGAATGGAAAGTAAAAAGCGGCATGGAAAATGTTAATAGGAAAGCCTGCATTAAATTTTTAGATGATTGACAATTTACGGGTCATAATTAACTTACAGTGGAAAGCGGCCTTATGTACGCCAAGAATGGGGTGGAATTTGTTGGGTAAAAATAAATCTAGTAATTAGGCTATAATTGATTTAACTATTTCAAGGAGTAGTTTATTTAAAATATAAGTTTTGGAGACTTATGAATTTAAGTAGCATAAAAAGAGCTTGGTATTGAAGATACTATGGTGATTATAGAATCCTTAAATAAATTTACGATTGAAAATCAATATTTTTACAATGATTTGAGTCCCGCTTCGTAGCCGAGTGGTTAAGGAAAAAACCCTTGGCGTAGAGCTACGGGACATGCGCTGGTTCGAGTCTCCATGGGAGAAGAAATTTTCTCATGGAATTTCGACCTGTATGGGACCGATGCCCACCCAGTATCGTGAGGCATTTGTGTAGCTATAATAAGTAGCGTCTCCAGGTTGAGAAGACCAACTATGACGGCTGGGGGACCCGACATGCTGACCACATGTCACCCCTACACTGGCTAGATGATCGTCTACCTCTGTGATTAACATATGTGGATGTGAGGCCAGCAGCCGAGTGGTAGGCCAAGGGCCTTCTAGGCCTGTCGCGCTTGGAGTTTTAGACCATGATTTGAGGAAGGTGAATTATGCAGCACTTCGTAGATTAATTAAAAAATTAATTGGAAATAATAATATTAATAAAGGAAGAACATTTATCTTTATCTTATTTATACAGGGAATGATTGGAAAATATTTGCCCATAATAGGGTTATATGGAGAACTTGTGTCCGCGCAGCCATGAACCTCTGGATTTGAAAGTGTGAGTGAATTTGTTATCCCTCTGGGATTTGAATCCGCGCTGCAGGAATAGATCCACATTCTACTTACCATCTAAGGATTAGCGAATCTTTTAAACTTAAAAGTGTCTAGTGTTTAAAATCCCTTAACTTATTGCATATTCCATAGACCTCTATGGTTCTCTTTAGGTTTGGTTATGTGTGACTTGTCTTATCTTCCGTACTGTGTTCGGTTCAAGCCCAGGAGTACTGCCAACATCATATCTCGGCAGGCTCAACATTTTGTACCTGTGTTTTAATAGCTCCTGTTTCCTGTCAACAGACGACTTGGTTAAGGCATTGCGTCTAATTCGTACAAACTAAGGGACGGTAAAAGAATAAAAATATAAATAAAATTGTCTAATTATGAAATATTAGCATTACTGAACTTTTTTGCTATAAGTATTTATTTCTATGAAATACTTTATTTAAGGAATGAATTAATTATCTTAAAATTTAATTTTACTTATCAAATATCAAATATAGCTAAACATAAAGTTTTGTGTAAAAGTATACATTTGGAATTTAGATATTAATGCTTGAAAAGGAAATAAATTTTATGTCTTACTTTAATGTCATTTTAAAGTAACTTATGTATCTGATAAGCGTATACAAATTCTTCAATATTCTTTTTTTATATCATAGTTCGTGGTTTAATATAAGTTTACATTTCATTTGTGTGAACTTTAAAGGCTGGGCAATCGTAGAAACGCTTCCAAGCGCGCGAAATGATTGTGCATATTAAATATAATTTTGTATGAATGTTACATGTCCTAATATCCCGAAAATTCGACGTTCTTTAATGAGATAGATAATAACCAATAAGACTAAATAGTTGAAAACTTTAACAAATTTGTAATTACTGTAACGAATACTGGGCATGTCCATGAGTGTTTTTAATGATACCTCTTAATAATTCATGGCATTTAACATCGAAACTTTATGTGAGTGTGAAATGTTAACTTATTTTGTTCAGGGATTTCTTATTTCAGACTTTCCTTCATAATGAAACTATAATCAATAAAGAAATGTGTCTAACCCCGGCTGGGATTTAAACAGAGAACCTTGGATCCTTGTGTATAAATTATGTCAAATTAACTAAATTTTAAAATTATAATTTATCGAATTAAATATACGTAATTTTAAAGTTTAATATTCCCATATCATCAATCAATAGTAATTCTGCCCAAGGGCAGGTCCTTCACTGCAATCATAGCATTTTCATGCTATGCTTGCAGGTTTACTAGAGAATTGTAGGTGTGGTATCTTCCCGTTGCTTTCCACACCGGTGAAGGATGATTATGATGATGATAATGATAAGGATGATGGTGATGGCCATATGATTTCGGGGACCGTTTGGGCCTTTAAAGTTTTCCTGACATTTGTCTTACAGGTGAGGAAAAACACCGATAAAAACCTCACCCAGAAAAACTGCCCCGACCGGGGATCGAACCCGGGCCCGCTGCGTAACAAGGCAGCACGCTACCTGTTTTGTAAATTCTCTAGATTTACATATGTATTTCGTAAGTTGTTAGAGCTAGCTTTTTTTAGGATTTAGACTAATTAAGTGCATGATTTAATTAATTTAATTCATTAGTATAGAGGGAATTTAATCTCCATTTAATAATTGATTTAATGAATCTATAAATGTCTTTATAGGTGAAATAAGGGAAGAAGTTAGACTTTATTAAAGTGTATCCTATATCATACCGCCGGTACGTATTCAAAACAATATATTATATTGTGAACCTACGAATATTAACATCCTAGCTGATCTAAAAAATATTAAATTAAGAATGCCATATATAAAACGGTGATTCTTCCAGTTATATTATTCCATGTAAAATGTGTCTCTTACTTTCGGAGAGGAAAAAAGTGCTTACAAAAGAGAGACGAACAGACAGATGAGTGGAGGAAACTAAATAACAGTAAGCCGCATTATCTTTATAGGAAACCAGATATAATAATTACAGTTAAGTCACATAGACCACTATGGCCAGGATTGTGGTACAAATAAGGAATAAAATAGGAGCACGAAAACGTCATGTAGGAAAACCAGAGTAAAGCATCCAGTAGGTTGGCCAAAAATGAGATGGAAGAATAACATTATCTAGTATATGAGGGAGGTGAATTGTAGGCCTACAGGGAATGATTGGAAAAAAACAGTTCAGGATAAGGATGTATAGAGGGCTTATGTACGCAAGTCATGAATCTCCGTGTTCGATAGTGTTAGTGAATAAATTAAATAATTATCTATTTCGTTAATTTTCATATAACTCTAACTAAAATATAGTATTAAAAACTACTATAGGCCCTACTATTTAATATATTTTCTTACACTGTATCATGTATATTTCTACCTAATCTCTTATACGTATATGAGACAGATTAATTTGCCCTTCTTCTGCCTATAACAATTATTATAACAAGTTCAAGCATAAAATCATGACTAATTATTAGCTTTGAATTCCTACTTACAGATTACTGTCCTTGTAATTTTCTCATGTATAGTAGATGGAAGCTGTATTTCCTTTGAGTATATAATGCTTTATTAGTCATCATCATCAACAACAATCACGGATTAAGCGCATGTGGCTTGTTTCGGTCTCATAGATTCTCATTCAAAAAGTTAAATCCATATATTTTTCGGTCTACCAACATTCCTGTCTCTTTCGGTTTGTAATTAAGTATAATTTTTGGTATGCGATCATCTTTCTTTCTTTGAACATGTTCTTTCCAGTTTTATTAGTTTTAATTATTTATTATTGGATCTCACTTTAATTTATTGATCAGTTTGGCCAGATAATCGTTTGGTATATAATAGTACTGTGGCATTTGTATTTGAATGTACGAGTAACATATGTTTGTCTTGGTGAGTGGAAAAGAAGGTCACATGTCCTTAACTCGACCAGGCAAAATAAATAAATAAAATAAAAATATTTTAACCTGATTTCAGTAGGCAACTGAAGTTTAAACTTTAAAAATTATTAACACGAGAATAGAGAAATTCTCTTTGGCTTCTCTATGTATGATAATAGCCTAAATAACCCTTATTTAAATGTAAGGTTAAATTTAATTGCATTACTAAGAAGTATTATATGTATTTAATATGTTATTGCATATGTTTGTGCATGTATTTCGCACAGTTAACTGCTATAGAATGAAACTAAAATGTTTTGTTTTCCCTTTGCCATTTCATATTTAATACGTAGATATGTAAATTATAACGGTTAATTAAATATATTCTGATGAAACCATTCAAATCAAAACCATGCAATTTTCTAGAAAATGCATTTGAAGTTTCTAACTAGCAAAAAATAAAATATGCATTATAGCATAAAAAAAAACTTTATATGTATTCCTTATCTAAAAATCAATATTTTATGGGCTGAAGTAGAAAAACTTCTCTATCACTCTCTCTCTCTCTCTCTCTCTCTCTCTCTCTCTCTCTCTCTCCTCCTCTCTCTCTCTCCTTCTCTCTCTCTCTCTCTCTCTCTCTCTCTCTCTCCCCCTCTCCTCCTCTCTCTCTCTCTCTCTCTCTCTCTCTCTCTCTCTCTCTCTCTCTCTCTCTCTCTCTCTCTCGCTCTCTCTCTCTCTCTTTTCTCCCTCTCTCTGTAGACAACTTACCAGCAAAGTAGTAAAATTAAAAGTTCTCTAATTTAAAAACAATTAAAATTGAGAGAAGAACAATATTAAATGGTAAGTTTAATAAGAATTAGATTTTCTTGGAACTAATTTTAAAGTACGTACGGGCCTTAAATGTTCCACAATTATTTACTTCAGTTACTGACAATTTTAAGAATTTTGCTTTGTTAGAATCTATATATGTAGACCTAAATCACTTAATTTTCGCATATTTTGCCACTTTTTATTAAATGGAAAGTCGGGGGCAGTTTTATTGTGTATTCCAGGTTAGTGCAAACGCCAGTTTTCAAATAACTTATTCCTTCGTTATTAAGAATTTAAAAAATGATTTTAATTTAAACTAGCTGTCAAAGTGTTAATTCATACATAAGAGCGAGCCGTGAAATGGACTTGCAAACCAAAGGTCACGAGGATTGAAAATTCCCTGTAACTTGGTCAGAACAAATCTTCATAGGTTTTACGTGTGCGTAATATGTAAAAGAATTCTTATACATTTTTATAATTTTTTTAAGTTTGAATTTATTATTGTTATTGCTATTGTTATTTCTTGTTTTAGGGATCATATCAATAGAAATTTAAAATTAGATATAATAATGTTTGCAGATGATCTTGTTTTACTAGCAACATCTGAAGATGATTTACAATGGTCAGTACATAATTTAAATTTGATAGCCCAGAAATATTCAATGGAAATATCTACCAATAAAACTAAAATAATGGCCTTTTGTGGAAAATCCCCAATACCAAGCAAAATTTGTTTAAGTAACAAAATTTTAGAGAGAGTTAATGAATGAGTTTACTTATTTAGGATATAAACTATCTTTTGTTGAAAATTTGGATTTACCAGAGAAAATTGTGAAATTCAACAAATCAATGGGAATCATTAATAGAGTTTTAAAACCTTCATTAGTGCAAAAATCAACTCGTACTTGTCTTTATCAAATAATGGCTCGATCAGTCTTATGTTATGGGAGTGAAGCGTGGACTATAAGAACGAGAGATGAAAGCAGACTAACAGCTTGTGAGATGAAATTTATGCGCCGAACAGCTGGCTACCACCAAATGGGATCGAAAGAAAAATGTAGAAATCCCTCAAGAAGTTAATGTGTCACCAATACTGGACTACATCTCCAGATATTAGCTAAACTGGAAGGAACATGCCTCAAGAATGGCTAGATCCAGGATCCCCAAGGCAGTAATGAACTACTGACCAAATGGAAACGGTCACTTGGTCGACCTATGAAAAGATGGCATGAAATCCGCTTTCTCGGGCCATAACAGTTCTTCTAGGACTAATACCTGGCAGAATGATGATGATGATGATGATGTTTTAGGGATCAAAATATATGGTAATATCACGTGTAATGTAATTAGGATCTATCAATATTCTGAGGAATTCATGTTCTCTGAAATAGTTTTTTTTTTAACGTGTTCTTATAATTTTCAATTTTTAATTATTATTTGTGGTAATGAAAATTTAGTTTCGTATTTTACCTCTCGTAACCCTAGGATTCAAACCCAAAACGTTTTGAATTCGAATCTCGAGCACTATGGTTAAGCCTAGTTGTTCGGTAAAATTTTATTTTTACAATTATAGATTGTACCCAAGTATTAAACCGAGTAATATGGCTCAGGCGGTACTGGTAGCATTTGAAACTTATATTCGGAAGGTCCTGGATTAAATCCTCGGTCCCAATAAACCTGATTCACTTTTTTTCTGGATTTCCCTTCGGAGTCGAGCAAATGCTGGGTTGGAATTTCAGTGCCAGTAATTAATTTCATCATAATCACATTTCGTAGTATTTTTAAAATTACATTAAACTTAAAAACTCAAAATATGAACATATACCATACTGGATATACCTAAAAATTTTAAACTTGATTTGAGCATAGATAATAAAGTGCATGTTTATAAAATATTATATTAAAAAGTGCATTATTAATAATTTTATTCAGTGAAGATAGTTCGGCAAAGTATAGAATAAAAATTCAAAGGAATTAGGTGTCGTACTATATTAAAATGTTAATAGATTTTACAAAATGTCTGCAAATTTAACGTATTAAACTGTAGAATATAATTATAATATATGTAATATTAACCTCCATAATTTAATTACAAATTGAAAATTATTCTAAATTCTCAGCTACAAATTATATTTGGAAATATACTCACAAAAAAAATATTATTATTAGTGAATATTTGAAATTCATTAAATTAAAATTGTCCTGCTTTGTGACCGAGTGGTATAAGGCAATATCGCTCGGCTCAGAGCTACGCGTTTTCCCCTTAGGGAACAAAGGTTCATGGAATATAAGTCAATAGGCCTATATACGACCGGTGGCCACCCAGCAACCTAAGATTTGTTCATCAACAATAAGTAGAGACTTCAAATTGAGAGAATTTTACTGGCTGGATGATTGTCAATCTCTGTGTTTGCACATATGGATGTGAAGTAAATAGCAATCTGGTAGGTCTGTCGTGCCATGGATTAACTTTTGTAAAAATAGGTTACCTTCAAATATAGGTTAATTAATATTAAGGAATTTGGTCCACCGCTGTGGTCTCGGGGTAGCGTGCTGCCTTGTCACGCATCGGGCCCGGGTTCGATCCCCGGTCGAGACGGTTTTTCTGGGTGAGGTTTTATCGGGGGTTTTCCTCATCTGTAAGACAAATGTCAGGAAAACTTTAAGGCCCAAACGGTCCCCGAAATCATATGGTCATCGCAATCATCATCATTCATATTCATCTTGGGTTAAGCTTAGGATTAGGGACTCTCCAGGCGCCCCAACCTCAGATGTGGGTTACAAGTACGCCATGCCAGGAGAGACCAGGAATGTCGAAAGACAAACCTGGGGCATTTGGAAAAAAATATATATATTAAGGAATTTTAATCGGAGTAAAAAAGTTTTGAAATTGTTTTCAAGTGAGGCAACATTTTATATACGCGTATAAATATATTTTTAAAATATTTATTGTATTTTGCAATCTAACAAGACCATCTCTATCAGAACTATAGACAAAATGTATTTATCTCTAATATAATCTGGCTTAAAATAGGACTTGCCTGATGCCACGCATATCAAAACTGCAAAATTTGTCATGACACAAAGCACAAAACTACAGTTTAAATTAAATGAGAATATACCCTCCACGTCATTCTATGGTATACAAATAATGTATGCGATCCTCAGTTAAAATCAAATTCCCATAAAGCCTGGAAGACCGTGGTGTACATAAAACTATATACAATTGGAAATGTCAAACCAAGATGAAAAGAGAATTTTAATTAGTGATCAGTCATTTATATGATTGTTAAATGACGACAGATTGTTTTGATTATGTTGAATAAAATGTGACTTGAAGGTCCTCAGTTCATATTTGTGAAGAGTACCTGTACTTATGCTTCCCAATAAAAGGTAAACCAATGACTTTAGTAATTATATAAATAATGCAATGAGAGGAAAGTAATGTTTGAAAGTTATTTTCTTACCGAGAGCAGAGTAGGTAAAAATGATGGTAAAAATTAGCACTAAGTGCCCAAGAATCGCCATGACGTGAAGATAGTCCAGCTGGTCACGCACAAAGAAGTCACTACAGAGGTCATGTCACGTCACACCACCTTGTCATCACCCCTCCCGAAACTTGCGACAGATACTTAACAAGTGTCTTTGATTAACAATGGGTTTAAACCTGCCCGGGTCACGCGGAGAATAGCAACTGTCGGACCGCTCTGTTTTTCACTGTGCTCGTATCTTCCGCTTCTAGCAGGACATGCGCCCTTCACCACCACGTGCTGTTTTGCGAATCAATCTCCGTTGTTCTGTGTTCACAGGTGTCGATGCTAACGTTGAAAAATTGCTAAGTTACCAGATCAAGAATTTAAAATTTCACCCTATCCTGACGGAATGCCCATTTCCCATCTTACTGAAACCCTCCCTATAGAAATTTGGAAAATAGGTGGAAAAAACTCAAATTTTCAGCTTCTGTTCATTCTCTCTGTGTACCTTCTTCCTTCGCTATAAATGTATTATTCTTCATTTTTTAATAGTCCCACTTTTATTCATGACCATTTCTTGACAATCTTTTTCATTCCTCTTTACGTACTATAATTCCTTCTCTTTTTCTGTTTCCCTATCTTCATATTTTCATCAGTTTTATTAAAATTTTCCTTCTCTTTCACTTCTTCCTCTTCCTTTTCTTGTTCTTCTACCCCTCAATTCTATCTTTTCACTTTTTTCTGTTCCTCTTTTTCCTGATCTCTATATTTCGTTTTTCTGCCTGTTATTTTTGCTCTTTTGTGCTTCTTCTTCATTCGTTCTTTCCTATTATTCTACTTGTTTCTCTTTATTCTGCTTGTCCTCTCTTTTCTCTCTCATTTTCCTTCTATCTCCTCTTGCTGATATTGTTTATTCATTTTTTTAATATCCTTAATCTAAAGACAAAACAAGACCGCGATGGACTAGTGGTTATGCTCCTTGCCTTGGTCCCGAGGGTCGCGGGTGGTTATGCTCCTTGCCTTGGTCCCGAGGGTCGCGGGTTCAAACCCGGCCGGGGTTGATTAATTTTTGTAGGACGGAAAAATCCAAAGAGCGAAGTCCTCCGGGAGGGACTTGAAGCCGTGGGTCTCGAGTCTGAAGATTTTTAGGCTCGTAAAAGATCCTTATGCCTGAATAAAAAGTCCTCTAATCAAACTCAACGTTCTAGCAATAACTTAGTTGCCTGTTGTATGTCTCATATGCCATCAATGACATGATGGACCCATTTCCACCATCCCTTGGGATACCTCGGCCAGAAGGCTCTACTCCCAAGTCCCAGCGTCTTGTCCACCCTTATCTACTTCGCGGTCACATTCAAGTTCACGGGCTTAAAACCAACACTCAGGGATAAAGTGTTGGAGTCACAACTTCGAGAAATTGCTGAGCTACATAGCACGTCAGGTCGCTCGCTCCTGACAACCTCGCAATTGGTTCACGAGCTCCTGGAGCCTGGCCTGGAGGACAGCTGTCGCAGACCCACCGACCATCCCCCTGTTATGCCTCCAGGGATGCACTCTACAGCCATTGTGAGACCGGCTAGGGCTTGACCCATCAAGCCTCGCAGTGTGAGACTATAGTACGTCCAGGTGTTCATCTCCTGGCGACCCCACAATTGGTCCACGAGCCCGTAGGCTGAGCTGGGAGCCAGCACAATTACCCCCCACTGCGCTGGTCCGAGCCGTGCCATGGTATGCCCTCAGGGACATGTCCTGTTGCCAGCACGGAGCTCGCAAGCTCCAATAGGTAAGCAAATAGTACGACAGGGCGCTCATCTCCTGCCGACCCCACTAATAGTTCACGAGTCCATCGGACTTGGCAGGGAGGACTGTCTAGCAGATCCACTGTGCACCACCCGGGGACGTGTTTTATTGCTGAAGTGGGTCCAGCCTGAGCATTAGTACGTCAGGTCGCTCAACTCCTGACGACATCGTAGATTGTTCTTGGATCACCCGGTCCAGGAGTCGGCGCAAATCCCACACCCCAAAGGACCGAGCTTTCTCCATTTCCGAGTTTACTGACCTGGTCGATAATTCCCTAAGTATTTAGCCTGGTGTTGTCCCAACCAGCCCGTTTGCAAGACTAGGCCTCGTCGTGCCTCGTCCAGCACACTGAGCAATGTAGGCAGCCAGGGAGCTCATTCCCACTGGTGCCCCCACAGATGGACCTCGGTTCATTGAACCAAGGGAGAGGAGCTCCTGATCTCCGATCCCCCACCGCTTCGCCACGGTGGTTGCATGCTCCTGCTGTGGATCCAGGCAGTGTTGTGAGCTTATAGTACAAGAGGGCGCTCGTCTCCTGTTGACCCCACTTATGGTCCGCGAGCCATCGGACTTGGAAGGGAGGACTGGCTAACAGATCTACCGACCGTTCCCCACTACGCCACCATTCTGTTCCTGAAGTGGACGCAGCACGAGCTAAGTAGTACGTCAGTTCGCTCGAGTCCTGACGACCTTACAAATGGCCCGCGGGTCCGGACTGGACCTAGCTGCGAGGAATGACAAGCAGACACCAGCCGTTCCTCTATCCGCCGCCTGGGGATGCGCCCTGTTGTTGTTGTGAGCACAGCGTGGGGCCCGAGAGGCGGACCCCCCAGGGAAATATGTCATTAATGACATCTATGGGCAAATAAGATAACTAAAAATTAACTTGACCTAGTAACTCTTAACAATGGAGATGCTATGGCTCGACAATGGGCTACGTCATTAATAATTAAAAAAATAAAAAGACAAAATAAACCTCATGCCTACATTCTAAACTAAAATTAACTTTTATGGACTACCTTAGATTGCAATGGCAGGCTTCAGTATGTGGCCTGTAAAACCTAAATTATATCTGGATTTATTTCAACATATCATTTCACCTTTATTTTAATGCACTCATTATTATGTTAACTTTGAATGTTGATTTGTTAAAGATTTGTCCATGTATAACAGTAAGTTTATCTTATTTCGTTTTTTTTTAAAAAAAAAGCATGTTCCATTTAATTTTGTTTTCTGATTCGTTTCCTGTAACTTATATATCATTGTTCATGATTCCAGCTAAAAAACACTAAGAAACGATTTTGTAAGTAACGCTTAAATTAATGAAACTCAGTTTCTATGCCAGTTTAATGAAATATGTCAGACCACAATGAAATCAAATACTGTTTAATGTAGTATTTTATTTTATATTTATTTATATACGCTTTACCATCTAACATCACCTTGCGTCTAGGATCTTTAACTGTATTCAATAGGTTGTGTATTTCTATTGTCATGCGTTTATTTAACACAATAATTTTAACAACAGTATGAAATGTGAAGTGGATCTTGATAATGAAATTTCAGGTCAGTATTTAGCGTGACGGCTGAGGAAAACGAGAAACAATCTCGGTCCAGTTGGTCGACACAGGTATTTAACCCGTTAGGTACAATACCATTATTACATATTGCTCTATAACTTTAATTAACTTGTTTATTGCTTAGAAGCGACTACATGAGTTCGAAATTGATTAGAATGTTATTTTTTATCGACCAGTCGCCGATTACGTTTATCGATGTGCGCAAGAAATGTCAACCTCAATCAGTGGCTTATGTAAATAAAACAGATTCAGTTTGTTGCAATCTGGTATATTCACATCATGCTGATCAATAATCCAATTAACGTGCTGAACATCCTGAAAGAACTGGCAGTTAATTGGGCTTGTTACAACCAGTATTCCGATGTCTCGATAGAAGGTGATGATGAAAAAAGCATTGGTATGAAATGTGCTTGTGTAAAAATACATTCTCTTTCAATATATTATTCTTGTAGAATTCAAACATAGAATTGAATTATAACTATTGTATTTAATTTTAAAAAAGAGTGAATGCGTATATATGTTTGACAAACATAATTACCTTATGGGATTTTTTGCCCCTAAATTAAAAAGAAATCATTCATTTAACATGATTCGTGTGCGTTTTTTAACTTCTCTGAGAGATCCTAAGGAAACTATTTATGATCCTTTGAATGACCTAATAGGGTTGAAAAATCTTGGCTCATTGTTAACAGGTGAAACATGTCGATCAGTACCATACAAAAAATACACCCAAATCGTTTCAAAATAGTTCATTTACAATATTTCTTAGAAGTTCAGTAAGTAAATTTGTTATATGTATTGGCACAAATTTAATCAATATCTACTAAATTCGTTTAAAATATATTTATTTATTCCGGCACAGTTAAGACCATAATGCTGTCTATTTCATCCAACCAACACAAATATTCAAATTTGTGATTATATATATATGAATTATATTAAATTATTAGAAATGAAAACAAGGATGAAAAATGTACGAAAATTAGTACATTTAATGTAATTAAAGATTTTGTCTAATAACACTGGGCAACAAAATAAGAAACTTTTTTATGTCTCAGAAAGAAAAATATGTGATTCTGTTAGTATTTTTATCTCCTGAATTCAAATATGATATCGGTTTTTCTCCAGCACGCAAAATTTCCGAGAAATTTCATCCTTTTAGCCGGGAACCATGCGTTTCAGACTGGTTTTTGGATAACTTTAAATCTCGTAGGAGATCGTTAAGATTCTTGAGTCAACAAATGAGGCTCAGATGAACAGCTTCGTTCAAAAGTTGTATCACCAAAATCTATTTCTTCTTCTTCTTCTTCTTCCTTACTTCCATCAGAATATGAGCTCTCTTCATCTAATGTTACATGTTCTGGAGGCTTTTGTATGGGCAAAATTATTCGCAGTGTGGAACTGGTCTCATTGCACATTGCAAGTTGCAAGTCAGGGTATACCACTGTATGTTTTTATTTTGACGTGATCCCTTTAATGTTAGTTAAGCAGAAAATAATTATTTAAATTAATTAATTGAAATTGAAATAAATAAAACTGTGGGTGATGGAGAAATTGCGAATACATATTTGAAAACACGATAAAAAAACTGCATTAAGTACAACTATTGGTATTCATGAGACAAAAATCATGTTGACCAGTGTAATCATAGGGCTACATGCATAAAAATAATATTATTTATAATAAGATTAACGATGAAATAATTTACCTAAAAGTAGTTCATTAATACATGATTATTGCATATATATAAACATCAAGAGAATTTAAAGTAAAGTTAAAACAATTAAATAAGGTAATTTTCTTAAACTGGCAGAATTAAGGTCATAAGGTTTTCTTTTTGTATCAGTAAAAAAAATAAATACAACTAATTCATAATAACGTAACACAGAAAAAATAGATTTACAAAAATTAAAATAAAACGAATTAAATTAATAATATTAAAGAAATGAAAACACAAAGAAAGAGTGATTTATCTGCTGAGAGCTAAATTATTAAAGAAATATTTTAACTTATTTTGAAAAGCTAATGTCCGACATCCTAATCTCTTATGGTAGGAAGTGATAGTCTAGCAGTGGATGCATTATAGGAAATATACATTGGGAGATGTGATGTTAAGTAGCAGAGGCATGTATGTAAATACAAAATAAAGTAGGCTTACTAACGTTTTATTTTATTATGAATAAATTAAACCAATGTATCTTACAGGTTACATTGCCAATTTAAGGGTTTATAATACAATTGTCAAACATTCTAAGTATTTAACCAGTTGTTAAATTGTATAGTATATAAAACTAAATCTTTATTCCATTAAAAAATGTTAATGATGAAGATGCGTTAAAAATTAATGTTTATTTTATTACTTGAATATTAGTTTTATGTATTGAGTTTAAAACCACTCATATCCCAGATGAGGTCAATAATAATTCATTTTAGATATTTTTGACAAGATATTTAAGCTATTTCTAGTTAAAAGAAAATTCTGATATGTATTAAGGTTATGCACACTATCCTAAAGAATAAAGCACAAAAGTATCAATACAGAATACTATTTACCAAAAGAGAAAACTGTATTTAGTAGTTTTTTTAGAGCCTCATAATATGGACGTAAATGTTTTTCGATCTCACCTCTCCAGTTGCATTTTTGTATGCCGACAACATTTCACTGGTGAAGTGGTATGGTCTTAACTCAGCCGAGTTTAGAAACTTTTATTATTATTATTATTATTATTATTATTATTATTATTATTATTATTATTATTATTATTATTATTATTATTATTTATATTATTACTATTATTATTACTATTATTATTATTATTATTACTATTATTATTATATTTGAAGAGAAAAATTATACGCTCAGACCGGGACTTGAACCAAGGGTCCCGGGTTCAAGTCCCGGTCTGAGCGTATAATTTTTCTCTTCAAATATGATTTATCCATCATTGAGATGTACGAAATCAATAATAAAAAAAATATTATTATTATTAATTATTATTATTATTATTATTATTATTATTATTATTATTATTATTATTATTATTATTATTAAATAAATGTGTTGTTCTGAAAAAAAGATTGATTAATTTTGTGAGAGCGAATGTATGACCATATAAGTTTATATTTCGTTAACATTTCCTGCCTTAAAAATAAAACGAAGTGCATTAAAAATTGGTTTTCGTTGGTTTAAAAATAGAAGTTTGCAAAATTAAATATTTGCATTCATATAGGGCTACCTACAAAGATTTCAAATGTGATCACTTTTGTGATCCATTGCATAAGCAAAATAAAAAATATACGAACATTATTTTGGGGAGAATTGATTTTATTGCAGTCGCCTTCTCAAAAACACAATTTTATAAAAAAAATGCTCAGGTATTTTTGTATATTTTCATAAATCTGCTTCGTCCTCAATTTCAAAATTCGTTTAAAAAATCAGGGTGCGTTCAAATTTGAAATATTACTTTCCATTGCATTACGTTTTTATACCCTGAGCATCGTTAATTACAAGATAACATATTAATAATCTGCACAGAATGTTGAAATTCTAACACGTTGTTAATAATACCATAATATGTCCGTACAGTTTAAATAAATTTATGTTGACTATTAACTCATGCCCCAAATGGCAGTCAATGACCAATCACATTTCAATGAATTCTTATTTACAGTCAATCACAGTCGTTTTTCACTTCGATTTTATCACTTTCATCTCACTCCCTAGAGCAATTATTTTAAGTATAGATTTGGTACCGACCTTATGAAGGTCTTGACCCGATATCTTTAAGTGCTTTTATTTAAGTGTTCTTTTTATTTTGTATGGTAAACAAGGAGAGTAATCCTCTCTCTGTTTTTGGCTGATTTTAAGTTATATTGAGTGAATGTATTGAGAATTTACTACTGATTTTTATGAACTTATATGCAGATTTTATTTACGACGAGGAATAGATTAAGTAGTAATCATTAATAACACGGCCTTAGTTTCTTAGAGTATTTTATGATGCATTTAGAATTAAAGTATTATATGCATTGGTGTCCTGTATCTTAGTGTAGTGTGAATTTGTGTATTACCTATCTCGTTTATTAGTCTGTTTTTATGTGAAAGAATTGTGTCTCTTTGTCTATGTGCTAAGTGTTTTATATGGTCTATTATGTAAGAGATTTCTGTGACATCGTGTAGTATGGAGATCTGAGTTTGGCGGTCTGCATGGAGTATGATTCTTAGGGCTTTATTTTGGGCTATTTGTAGATTATTAATGTGGGAGGCTGCGGCATGTCCCCAGGCTGGACTGGCATATGTCATGAGTGGTCTGATGATAGCTTTATATAGGTTTATTTTGTGTTTTAGTGAAAGTGTGCCTGCTGTGAGAATAGGGAAAATGTGTGAAGTTCTGATTTGCGCTTTTATTTTCAGATGTTTAATATGTTGTTTAAATGTTAGTTTTTTATCGAGTGTAACTCCTAAATATTTTACTGAGTCTGTGTATTCAATGTTTGTGTTGTTTATATTTAATGTAGGTGGGTTTGGTCTTCTTCTTGTAAATGTGATGGCTTGTGTTTTTTCAGCGTTTAGTCTGATTCTCCATTTGGAGAACCAGTTGCTGATCCTGTTGATGTGTAGTTGTATTTTTATAGTGGAGTGGTGTATGTCTTTATGTGTACAGTATATCGCTGTGTCGTCTGCATATTGTGCTATTTCAGTATGTATTGAAGTTGGGATGTCTGAAGTGTATATGTTGTATAATGTTGGTGCCAGTACAGATCCTTGAGGGACGCCTGCTTTTATTGGATGCCAGTCTGATTATTAACTATGGTTCTGAATGTTCGCTTGTTTAGAAAGGAGTGAATTATTTTAATATAGCTGTCAGGAATTTTATATTGTATTAGTTTAAATATTAGGCCTGTATGCCAAACGGAGTCAAAAGCTTTCTCTATGTCGAAAAAGACTGCAGTTGTGAATTGTCTTTGTAGAAATCCTGTTGTTATGTCGTCCATGAGTCTCGTTAACTGTAGAGTAGTTGAGTGTTCAGGTCTGAAGGCAAATTGTGTAAGAGGTAGTATCTGAGATATGTAAGGTAGTAGTCTTTTGAGTATTAGTCTTTCTAGTACTTTGCCTATGTGGTCGAGTAAGCTAATTGGTCTGTAATTTTGAGGAAATAATGGGTTTTTGCCAGATTTAGGAATGGAAATGATGTTTGCTTGTTTGAAAGGAGTTGGGTAGTGATGTAGTTTGAGTGCAGAATTTAGGATTTTGGTCATATGAACTAGTCCTTTTCTAGGAAGTTGTTTTAGAGTAGTAGTAGTTATTCTGTCTTGTCCTGAAGCTTTATTGTTATTTAAAGAGTTTACAATTTTCTTTATTTCAGTAGTGGTAGCTATAGGTATTTGAAATGTCGGTGGTATGTTTAAGTAGGTCTTTGTTTGCCTTCTGATTTTAGCTTGAAAGTGTTCATAATGATTGTTATTTGTCTTTGATCTAAATTGATTTTCTAATGTCTCTGCAAATGCATTGGCTTTGTCTAGGTCATCGTAAAGTAGTCCGTTTCTTCCATGTAGAGGTCTGTTTCTGGTCGTTTTATTATGAGTGAAGTTTTTTATTATTTTCCAAGTGTTGTCGTTTTCAACTGCAGTCTTAAGTTGTTCGTCAAGTTGTTTAAATTTGTAGTTTTTAATATGTTGATTTATTCTTTTAGTAATTAAGTTTAGTTGTCGTTTGTCTTCTCGTAGTCTTAGACGTTGCCATTTTCTTCTTAGTTGTCTTTTTTGTTGAAGTAGTTCAGTTAGTCCTGGGATGTAGTGCGTATTTAGAGTCCTATTTGAGCTGGTGGTAGTAGTACTGTTGTAAGTTTGCAGAAGAGTGTCTTGAAAAGTTTTGGTGGCTAAGTCTAGTTCTTCTGTATTATTTATTGTGATATTTGGAGTTATACTGTCATTTAATATTTGTCTGAAGGATGCCCAGTTTGTAGTTTTAGTGTTAAAGTTTCTTGTCTGTGATCTGATGGGATGAAAGTCTATTTCCATGATTACTGGACTATGGTCTGAGTTTAATTCATCAAGAGCGTCTATGTAATTTATGATGGGTCTTGGCTTCATGATGAAAATGTCCAGTACGTCTGGTCTATGTCCTTGATAACTGTAGTGGGTTGGTTGTAATGGTCCTGTTACTTGATATCGGTTGTCTATTGAGTGTTTTAGTAACGTTTTTCCTCTTGCGTTAGTAAGTCTTGAGTTCCATATTGGGCTTTTAGCGTTAAAGTCTCCTCCAAAAATGAATTTATTATTGTGCTTCGTTAATGTGTCTAGTTCAGTAGCCGTTAGTACGTTTTTAGGTGGTATGTATATGGCCCCTACAGTAGTTGTAACATTATGAGAGTATATGTCAATTGCAGTTAGTTGAATGTTAGTAAGTCCTTGAATAGTAGTAAGTGAGTGATGTATTGTAGATTTGACTATTACAGCTGTGCCACCGTGTCCGTTTTCTTTGTCTGTTCTGTAAATGTCATAATTTGGTATCCTCCAAGTAATGTGTTTCTTTAGTTTGGTCTCAGCTATTAAGGCAACGTCTATGTTCAGTCTGGTTAGTAGGTTAGTGAGTTCTAATATTTCGCTTCTGACTCCGTTTGCATTCCATTCTAATAAGAGCAAGGGTTTTATTAGAGTTTTGGGTTTAAGGGCCATTTTGGGTTAGTGCAGTGAGTAGTGTAATTATGGTATTTAGTAGGTGGGGATTTTCTAGGACTTTTTTAATGAGGGTGATTAGTGCTTCAATTGAGTTTGTGTTATTATTATTTATAGTGTTTCTCACTGCATCAGCGGCTGTGTGATTTCTATTAAGTGGAGGGAAGTTTAAACTGTTGGTCGTAGGGCTTTCGATTTCCGCATTTTGTGTTGCTCTGCTTATGGAGTTAGGTCTTAGATTGTCTAATGTAGTTCTTTGCGTTCTATTTGTGCCATTTTGAATTGTAGATTTTACTGCAGGTTGTTGAGATTTATCTGTTTTCATTTGTTGAGGCCTTGCTGTGAGTTTTTTGTATATGGGGCAGTCCCTGTAGCTTGCGGCGTGTTCGCCCTTGCAGTTGGTGCATTTAACATTCTTGTTTGAACAGGCTGAAAGCCTGTGTGTTCCAGAGCATCGGACACATCTCTCAGTCCTATTACAAAACTGAGCTATGTGTCCAAAGCCCTGGCATCTATAACATTGGGTGATTCCTGATAGGTCTATGTATTTTTCTAGTTTTACTCTTATGTAGCAGATGTGACTAAGTTCTTTTAGCATTTCCTCAAGGTGTTCATTTCTTTTAAAAGTGAGTATCCAGACTGGCAGGGGTGTTTTTATTCTGTTTCCATTTTGGAACATTTGTTTGGTTAACTGTCTGATTGCAATGATTGGATAATTGTGGTTCTGTAAGTACGAAAGTATGTCAGCTGTAGGGAATTCAGTTGGTAGACCTTTTAGAGTGACCTTTAGTGCTGTGTTAGGTTCATTGGAATGTGTGAAGTACTTGTAATTGTTTATTTTCAATCTTTCTATTACATTATTGTATGTATTATTATCTTCTGTTTGGATCTTTAAGGAGTTATTAGAATAAGTAATTTTTACCGTTTTAATATCTTTACCTGCGATTTTTTCCAGTGTCATGGCATTTGTGATTTTTATATCTGCAATTATTGGTGGTGGTTTACGGAATTTAGGCTTAATTTGTTCTTTATCTACTATGTCTGTGGTTATATCATTTAGAGGGTTAAATCTATTTTCAGTGTTGATGTCTGAAGTTGTTTCTTTTAGATTGGTTTGTTTACTTGTCCTTTTTGGTAATATGAAGTCTGTATCTTGTGTATTTTGTATATTATCTTCCTCTAGATCAAGTGCTTTTTCATATTTGCGATTTAATGTGTCATGTATTGATTCTGAACCTGCATCTGAGTCTGAATTTTCCTGTTCTGTTTCACTTGACTGGGATTTTAAGTCCATATCTGAGATGTCTGGTCCGTGAGGAGGATGCTTGGGATAGGTATCTTTGGGTTGTACTTTCATCATCGTTAGACGATGGGAAGACAGGGCAGGAGGTTCCCTGTCCTTACTCCGGGATCGAGTAAGGCCTGGGGATTGACGGGAGCTGAGGAAAAGGTGATGCCGTGCACCGTGTTAAGGGATGGAAATTTGGGAGTCTAGCCGTGCGTCTGACCGTAATTTTAGCTTGAAAAAGCTAGTTTTAAGCTCTTTTGTAGTGTTGCTTTGTTCACTTGTCGAGTGGGAGGCGAGCAGTTCAATGAAGCTGGCAGCCGCAGTGGTCGACCTGACTGACAACACCGCCGAAGACAAGAAGATTGATCTGCGAAGAATCCTCTAGGCGCCTGCAAAAGAGATTCTACCATCCAACGAGAAGGAATTTTCATCTCACCAACACCAAGTGGCTCCCAGATTGTATATATAGTGCACGAATGTAACCAGTTTCTGCTTGCGAGATATAATCGAAAAACATTCGTAGCAATTGATTATTCCATAAGAAAAAGGAACGACTGTTTGCACTTTCTTAAACGTATTATTTCCCAGGAAATAACGTTGCAGGAAAATATAATAGTCATATTTACATCATAGGACATCAAAAATTAATTAATAACCTGTAATGATGTTTCATTTTTTCTCCACTAGGGTGCATTCTTACAATATTGCGATTCTATTCGGCAATAAATATGATCTGGTTGCAGTGATAAACAAATGAAACATAACGTTTCTCATTTATTTTCAAACATCGCCTTTACATTAAATATATAAATATTTTAGAATAACTATATATAAATAATGATTTGTGCGTAAACGGCTTAATTTAATTGGTTAAACAGTCCTAACAAATGCCACTCTTGATTTGCAAATCCTCTAGATAAATTGGAAATCATTCGTGGCATTACTTATGATAATTTCTGCCATAAATGTAATATGTTACCGAAATAGGCATTTTATGAAATATGCTTCTTCTTAAATGGCACTACAGTCCAATGCGGACCTTCGCCTCCTCCACCGACCTCTTCCAGTCGCCTCTCTGTCCTCAGATCTTATATTCCGCCCTATGATTTTACATTTCCGATCATTGTACACATCATCCCACCATCCGGTTTTAGGTCTCCCTTCCGAGGCCTTGTGTTTGGATTCCTAACTAGACATTTTCCGAGGTGAGATCGTTAGTCTCACGCCTAACCCCAACTTGGAGGACCAGGGCCTTGATTTTACAGGCCCGATTCCTATGAAGTTGCCTTCTCTACGGCTAAAGAGTTCTTTCTACCCTCAGCTGTAAGTAATCTTACCAGACCTCGGGAGCTGCCATTGATCAACAATAGGTTCCCCGCCCCTGCCCAAATGTGAGTTCTGCTCCCGCCCCACATTATCTTATCAGTTCTTATCCAGGATTACCTCCTAGCAACCCTGACGAGATTTCCATCTCTCGTTAGAGTGCCGACCCAAGCTGCGGAAGGGATTGGTTACCACAACTTTTGCGTGGGTTGCTCAATACAAGGTACAATGTACACCACGTACAGGTGAAAGGGTTGGAATGAAGAGGCTAATAGGGAATCACTTGCTGGATTTCCTTATATTCACTTCACATCCCTTTGGACCTCTTTAAGAAATCTACCATAGGTAAATAATAATTATTCATTGGGCATCCCTGATTTCGACCTTCCTGAATAGAAATGATTTGTTGACTTTAGTTTGTACTACGTTAATAATAGTCTCATTAGTGACAGGAAAATGGCAAGAATTGTTAAGTTTTTTTTTCTTTGACTTTTTCTCTCTGCAAAACAATGTAAGATCTAATCAGCTTCGTCTGTTTTCTCTTGTTTACGTCAAAACAGAACAAAAGCATCACGTTCATTATAAGGGAATTATACAACAATATTATTTTAATATATTATTAAAATCGAGAATAATAAGTATAAACATACAAAAAACAACCCTGTTTTTGTCACAATCGCCTATAATATTTTGTACTCGTTAATTCTAGATTACAACGAAAATTTTAATTGCTCCTGGGAAAAAAACACGTGATCATTTCAAGTCCAAGAAGTAGATTCCAAACAGTTTCATTGCATCTTGTCTTCAGCAGCAATAACAATGTCAGTTAGTGAAATATTGAAAAATAAATTTTCTTATCTCCACATTAGTCTAAAATTAGATCATCGCAATATTCCTACGTACAAAAATGTTCAGAGTCTGTAATATATATATATATATATATATATGTCATCATGAACAAATTCGTTTTAGGCCATGTGGCCTGTACGGTAAACCTTCTTGGCATCAATGAAAGACAAAAATGGTTATTGTGAGTTATCCGTAAGAGATGAAGATATGCTGTCGCGGACTTTTTTATAGAACTTTTTGAGATATTCAATTCTGTGTATATTAATGTTGTGGATTTATTTATGGTTTAGGCAGAGTAAACCATTTAAACGTCCAAAGAGCTACTTTTTTCACTTTTTCCACTACAAAGGGTGATTTTTAAGGGTGTAGGAGTTGAGTAATTACAACTCACCCTTTGTAGTGGAAAACGTGAAAAAAGTAGCTCTTTGGACATTTAAATGGCTTACTCTGCCTAAACCATAAAAAATCCACAAAATTAATATACACAGAATTGAATATCTCAAAACGTTCTATAAAAAAGTCCCCGACCGCATATCTTCATCTCTTACGGATAACTCACAATAACCATTTTTGTCTTTCATTGATGCCAAGAAGATCGAGACAAGTACATAGATTCCTGTGCAAGCATAGCAGCACATGGCGGGTATTTTTTTACGGATTACTCACAATAACAAATTTTGTCTTTTAGCTCATTTATGCCAAGAAGATCGAGATAAATAGATTCCCGGGCAACACCGGGTAATCAGCACGGGGAATCTTAAAATAATTAAGATATACATTTATAATTATTTTCATTTTACTTATTCAACTGTTCATAAGAAGTATATTAATTTTTGTCTTTCAGCTCATTTATGCCAAGAAGATCAGGATGAGTAGATTCCCGGACAACGCCGGGTAAACAGTATGGGGTATCTAAAAATAATTACGATATAAATGTTTCCCTCTACTTATTTAACTAAACATAAAACATATTACTTTTCGTATTTCAGCTTATTTATGTCAAGAAGATCGGGATACGTAGATTCCCGGGCAACGCAGAGTAATCAGCACGGGGTATCTAAAAAATATAAATTTATAATTATTTCTCCATATACTTATTCAACTAAACATAAAAGCACATTAATTTTAATTTATTTAGGCGTAGCAGCGCACGCCGGGTATTAGCTAGTAAGTTATAAAATTCTGATAATTTTAGTGACGAGAGGACTAGATAATATTGAAATTTCTGATATTAAAGATTTGGTTTTGAACAGGCTCTAGTAATAGGCCTATGTAGGGACGAGAAGAGAAAGAAAAGTTATGTATTATATTTTTTGTAATAATTGACTGATAAAATAATGGCATTGTGTTAAGTTTCGTGCAGGCATTCAGCAGGGGAGCTGCTTATAATATGACTATAGGGAATTTCCAGTACATCAGCATGGGAATTACAGAAGTGTGGAGTGTTTTTGTACACATCTCAGTACGTTTATGACTGAGGCATGAAGCTTGCCAAATAGAACTCTATCGATTCTTCTCTCTCTCCAATTATTTCTACTCATAGCCTATAATCTTGTTTGTTCTTTTCAAAGCTGGAATCTCTTTGAAGAAATCACAAAGAAATGCTATCCAATTCTTACGGCTAATATTCAAGTTCTTTCTATATAAAACGCCAGCGGGGTTCTTTGCATATAATTCACACGGGTTTATTAATTCTTATCATACTAATCTTCCAGAAAAATTAACAGCAGTTTAAATAAACCATTACAACACGTAAATATTTAAAATATCAAAAATTACATCCGTATGTTTATTATTTGAATCAATTATTTTTACTTATACATACAACATAATAGTCCTCACACGAAATCTTGGCGCCAACAAATTAAACACGTATCCCCTGGTTTTCTATAATCGTAAAGAAAATTATGGGTTTAAATTACATTGTAATGGTACATTTAATTACATCATCATTTCATATTTTAATCAATTAATTTAGCATGAATATATACACAATAGCATACAAACACACTTACACTTTCGAACACGGGGATTCATGGCCACGCAGACATATGCTTATTGTAACGGGCTTCCAATATAAAACCGGACCGGCCTTACGGAGTTTCACCCGGCACGCAGTGCTGTCTCTTCCTCCCGCAATTCACCCTGCCTGCCACCCTTCCTTGAACTGTTTCTCACCTTATAGAAAATGCTGGAAATGTTGTCCTCCCGCAGTTAAACAGGCATTATACCGAGTAAACACATTTAGATTGACACGCTGTAGTTCGGGCACTGTCAAGTTTCTGATTTCATTTCTTATGTTGTTCTTCAGTTCTTCCAATGTATGCGGATTTGTTTTGTACACTTTGTCTTTCAGCCTACACCACAAATAAAAATCACACACTATTAGATCTGGGGAGCGAGTGTTTCTTATTTTGTACTGAACCAGTGGTCTCAAATTTAGTCACAAGATCGTGGATTGTCGATCTGGAAGGAGGTAATTGTCCAGGGAAGTTCCGAATAAATTCCTCGCGAACGCGACGAGCTGATTCGTATTTATAATAACATTTACACACATAAATGCGCTGCTCTAATGTCAGCTGACGTCTCATCTTGTCAAACGATAGTAAACTGACTAGTTCAAGGCAGAGTGAAATGCGGACGAGGAGAGAGCGCTGCCTGACGGGTGAAACCCCGTGAGGCCGGTCCGGGTTTATATTGAAAGCCCGGTACATTCTTCCTAAACTAATATTTTCCAATCATTCCCTGCATATTTCATCCCCCTTAAACCATGCTAATGTTATTCTCCCACCTCTTTCTTGGCCTACTTCTAGGTGCTTTCCTTCTGGTTTTCCTACAAGAAGTTTTTGTAGCCCTTATAATTTCCCATTCATAGTGCAATAGCCTTCCTTCGCAGTCTATGAGACTTTGTTGTTCTTATACAACAGCCGATACAAAATCTATTGGCTTATAGCCCAGGATCCTAAACGCGAAACGACGGAAGGTATTTATTTTTTCAAAATAACAACATTCATATAAAACTGTAAATAATAGTCAATATTAGTAAAATTCATATCAATTTCCGTTGATGTGAATAGTCATAACATAAATACTTAAAATATGTATCTTGCGGCAGGTGCCGTCGTCCTCGACTGTGTTAAAATATTAAATTTAAAGTGTTATCTGGAGGTCTTTCGGAAGTTAACTTCCATCATCAGCAGGTTGAGTATCTGCTACTAGTTGTTGTTGATTACGACGTTGTGTACTAGAAGTTTCTTTAGTAGCAATTGACTTGTTTTTGACGATTTCGTATAACGGGTTGTACGACTGAAGTGCGTTCTCATTAAGAAGTAAGTTGTTTATTTCTTTTATAATTTCAGGACGAGTAGAAACTTTAATACAAGATATAAGGAACACCTTAAATATTTTATGTACGCGGGCGGTAAAACAAGCTATGCGAAACACATTAATGAAGGTCACCGAAGGACTCTAACGATAGTCCTCAAAGAAAACATTCCAGCAAAGATAAATATATTTGAAGACCTTGAAATTATAAAAGAAATAAATAATACCTTACTTCTTAATGAGAACGCACCCCAGTCGTACAACCCGTTATACGAAATCGTCAAAAACAAGTCAGTTGCTACTAAAGACACTTCTAATATACAACATCGTAAACAACAACTAGTAGCAGATACTCAACTTGCTGATGATCGAAGTTAACTTCCGAAAGGCCTCCAGCTAACATTTTAAATTTAATATTTTAACACAGTTGAGGACGACGGGACTTGCCACAAGGTAAATATTTTAATTGTTTATCTTATTGTAAATAATAGATCCCGATATCAGTAAACTTCTAAAAATACCAAATTATAGACACAAAAAAAAGACGTTCTAAAATCGTACATTTAAATACATCATTTGGTTCGATTTATTTAGCATTATTAATGAAACAGAAGAAAACGAACGAGTTCTAACAAATTTAATGTGTGTTGAATTTACACATAAACCAAATACTTACAGTATTTGCAAGAACTCCAGCCAGACTATCTCACATGTGTTATTTGAGTGTCCCGCATTTGATTCCAAAAGACACGAATTTATTTAAACATTAGGTTATTGCCATAATAGATGTCAAATATTTTATGTAAGAAGTGTTGCTATAGAAAGCTGTGTGACTTTATCTATCATATTTTTTAAGAGACTTTGAGTTAGTTTTTTGGTTTGTTAATTTATTTATTTATTTGTTCATATTACATTATTATGTAATGCTAGAAATTAAGCATACTCTAAATTACTGTAAATAATTAATTGTATTGTAACTAAAACCCTAACATACCGGATGGTGAAATAGGGTTGGTGATTCAATAAAAAAATAATAATTACAGTCATGCGTGATTTTGTTTCCAGTGCGTCCGCCACATTTAAATAACTGGCACAAGAAATTAGTGTTTTGCCAATTAAAGGGTTAATTTTTATAGAAAATCTTTACTCAGAATAAGAGCTAAAATTGAAATAAACAGTAATCAATTTAATTGGCGTTTACTCGATGAAAATCCATAACTTATTTAATTAAATAAAAATAAAACTTAAAGTTTTATGTGATTATCATATTTATTAAAATATAAATTAGTTACAGCTGTTTCTGTACTTTGTACCTTCTTCAGACATGATAACAAATTAATTAATTTCATGTCTGAAGAAAGGACAACGTACCGAAACAGCTGTAACTAATTTATATTTTAATAAATATGAAAATCACATAAAACTTAAGTTTTGTTTTTATTTAATTAAATGTGGAATAAACAGTGTTTTTAATAGAACACGTAATTTAATTTTAATTTTAGTACAGTTTTTTCCTTAACTTCGACATAAAACATTCGCCCATTGGTCGAAATTCGACCATAAATAACACGTCACTAAATATATCATTAATATTATATCACTTCATAATATATTAGATATTGTTAGATTTAAATTGTACTTTATTTTATTTCAGTTGATATTGTACTGAACATTTTAATATTATCATATATGTGTATAAAGTCCACCGCTGTGATCCCGACGTAGGGTGCTGCCTTGTCACGCACGGGCCCGGGTTCGATCCCCGGTCGGGGCAGTTTTCCTGGGTGAGGTTTTTATCGGGGTTTTTCCTCACCTGTAAGACAAATTTCAGGAAAACTTTAAGGCCCAAACGATCCCCGAAATCATATGGCCATCATCATCATCCTTATCATTATCATCATCATCATCCTTCACCGGTGTGGAAAGCAACGGGTAGCTACCACACTTAAAATTCCCTAGTAAAGCTGCAAGCATTGCAGTGAAAGACCTGCCCTCGGGCAGAATTACAAAATAAAAAAGTGTATAAAAAGAAAATCGGTTGACAGAGGAGAAAAAGGTACTTAACTCTTTTGTGTCGAAGGTAGGGAAAAAAATGTTTCCAAAAATATTTTATTGACTATTTAACTCATGTCCCAAATGGGAGTCAATGACCAATTACGTTTCAATGAATTTTGTTTTGCAACCAATCATAGTCGTGTTTCACCTTGATAATTTTCGAATTTCAATTATCAAAATAAAGAACACTCCTTCTTTTTAATAATCTGAACAAGTCACAGCATTATTTTGCAGTGACTGACTCTCTAACAAATACGTTGATTATAGCAAATAATGAACAGATTCCTTCGACATACACATTAGATAATTGTGTGTCCAATAATAGAGTTTTTAAATACTTTACTGAGTTGTTTCCGAAAAAGAGAATTAATAATCTATAATGTTGATTGTAATATACAATTTGATGTGTTTCATTTTTTCTCCACTATGGTGCATTTTTACAATATTGCGATCCTATTTGGTAATAAATAGTATAATCAAGTTGCAGTGTTGAACAAATGAAACATAACCAAACATTTCTCATTTGTTTTCAAACATCGCCGTTTACATTAAATATATAAATATTTTAAAATAATTGTATTTAAATAATGATTTGTGAGTAAACAGCTTAATTTTATTCGTTAAATAGCCCTAACAAATGCCACTCTTAATTTCCAAATCCTCTAGATAAATTGTAAATCACGTGGCATTACTTATGATAACACTAAAGCTCGTCAGTATCTACTTAAAAAAAGGTTTAATTGACCATAATCATAATTGAATCAGAAATTTGTATACCTCACAAAATATGTATTTATGTTGGAGTGTAACTGATGATGGGGGTGATAATATTCATAATTAGCATCCAGCATCGTGAGGAATTTCGGTAGCTGCAATAAGTAGCGGTTTCACATTGAGAAAACTAGCTATAACGGCTGATGGACCCAACATGCTGATCATATGTCACCTCTAAACTGGCACGATTATTATTAACACGTGTGCATGCTTTACTTGTTTGTAGTTTAAATGGGAGTTTTGGTGCTGGATCTTAGTGCCTTGCAGTTAAAAACGGCAGATATGTTTTATGGGCATGGCCTTTGTACATGATATACTTCTCTGGAAGAAATTTAACTCTTGCACCGTTAAGATTTTCCATAAACGCTGCCTTGCAGTTAAAAACGGCAGAACTGTTTCCAAATGTTTTATCGATAACACCAAAGCTTGTCATTAGCTACAAGTAAAAAAAATAAAAAAAAATAAATAAATAAAATAAAATCGATTGACAAATAGAGAAGAAAATCGTATTTAACTGTTTTGGCTTTGCTTATTTATATATAGATAATAATAAATTTTTGATTATCAGAATTAAGACCAACAGGCGAACTCAACCAATGAAATTAGATATATGAAAAATGATTAGTTTATAGACTGTAATTACTCACAAACATTGACTACTATAGTTAGATGTAAATGCGCTTAAAACAAATAGGCTATAAAAGGTGTAAATATATTTTTTTCAAATGCCCCGGGTTTGCCTTTCGACATTCCTGGTTTCTCTCCTGGCATGGCGAACTTGTAACCCACTTCTGAGGTTGGGCGCCTGGAAGGCGTGGTTACGTTGCCCCGATGATATGATCGGTGATGAAATGATAATGGTGCGCCAGGAGAGTCCCTAATCCTAAGCTTAACCTAAGATTAATATGAATGATGATGATTGCGATGGCCATATGATTTCGGGGACCGTTTGGGCCTTAAAGTTTTCCTGAGATTTGTCTTACAGGTGAGGAAAAACCCCGATAAAAACCTTACCCAGAAAAACTGTCCCGACCGGGGATCGAACCCGGGCTCGCTGCGTGACAAGGCAGTACGCTACCCCGAGACCACAGCGGTGGACAGGTGTAAATAATAAAATAGTTATAAATACATTTACAATGTATTAAATAACTGATGTGCTATTACAATAAACAGTTAAATTAATCACTGCAGGTTTTTCTGAACTGCCAATTTTTGCTTGAAAGGAGCTATTGACGGGCGTCTCCTGATTTCAGCTCTTAGTTCAATTCCATAGATTATCAGAAGAATAAACCAAATGTGGAAAAATATTGATAATCCTGTGTTTAAATCCATCTATCTAATTAATAGGATTTCGAATTTCCCTACCTAAAATGTTTAGAAAAGATTTGCCTACATAATTTATAATATCCTGTATGCTTTTACTGAACTATTCTGTTGAAGAAGTTTTCGACATGATCAAGTGTGCCAAAAAGAGAAATATGACATTAAACAAAATATGTTGTAATTTTTGTAGATATAATATTATTGTAGTTCAACTTTAATCTGGAGGATGTATGTGAGGTATTAGAACCAAGCACTAGGTTAGGGGCCCCACTTGAAACTTTATCATCCTGCAGAGGTAATGAATGGCCAGTATACGGTTACCCGCATAACACCACCGTTCGCAGAAACGACGCCATAAATCGCATCGGGACGCCCTGAAGATGCTCAAGCCGTTAACATAACCACACGAGTAATATGTGGCATGTTAGAGAAGTGTTCTTCACCATGTCCAACTCGTCTTGTCTTTCAATTTTTTTTTAAGATGCTATAATTTTATTTTAAAAAATCTCCATTTGTATACGCTATTTAAAAAACAATCTATCAATCCAACATTAATTTATCCCAAATATGGTTACATTATAATCTGAATTGTTTCACAACCTTAAGTAAATGTGCGAATCATGTAGTGAGTCGGCTCCAATAATAACACTGAGCAACAAAAAAGAACCTTTTCTTTGTCTCAGAAAGAAAAATATGTGATTCTGATAGTAATTTTTCTCCTGAATTCAAATATGATATCGGTTTTCTCCATCACGCAAGGTTTCCGAGAGACAGGTATTTATAATTTTAAACACTTTAATATTTTCTACATTCGTAACTACACAATATTCGAACATTCGGAATACCTAGAAAGTGAGAAATGACGATTTTCTGCTGTATTTCGCCTGTGGAGCATCTCTCTTGATTGTCCAACAATAATCGGCCAGCATATTAGGATTTCATTTGCCTTGATATATCTTTTACATAGCTGAAATCTCCTGATGAAAGTGTTCTCCGTGCTCATTTGGTTTTATTTTACAATGTACAAATGGACGAAAAAACTTTTATAAAAAAATATTATTCAAATCCATTAATTGAAATTGAAATAAATAAAACTGTGGGTGATGGATAAATTCCGAATACATATTTGAAAACACGATAAAAACTGCATTAAGTACAACTATTGGTACTCATGAGACAAAAATCATATTGACCGGTGTAATCATATACAGTAATATGATCTAGGTATCCTATTTAAGATTAGATTCCCTATATTGAATATAGGCCTATCTTCTTCTTACTAATTTTACGCATTCAATAAGATTTTAGATGTTTTTAAATATCTTTCTCGGAGATATATCTGTCTGTAAATAAAAAGTTAAAAAGTAAACCAATGAATTGATAAAATATCGCTATTGTGTTTATGCTGTATCCCGAAATTCTCCAATTTTTTTCTCCTTATTACCATGAATTCATTTGAATAAATTGATATAATCGATTTCGATACTCTATGAATATTCCTTTGTTTAGTAGGTTCAATGTTATCTTCGTCAGCTACGAGGATGTGAGGTGAAAGGTAAGCTCTTACATTTTAATATTTAGTTATGGGCATTCTTTGCAGATTCGAGAATTATTTAACGTGAACCGGGGTAACGGTTTTTATATCTTCTTCGCGGAGGGTAACGGTTTTTTAATATATCTTCCTTCGCGGAGGAAGCTGCTTCCTATTCTCTTATTCAACCAAAAAATGTCCATTCATTTTTGCCACGGTTCAACTCATTAACCAACCTCCACGCTATCCTGAGATTATTATCAACACCTATTCAAATTAATCGAATTATTCTTGACGACGCGTTATGATAAAGATATTAAATTGCCTACACATAAAATTGAAGTAAATAATCATCAAATATTCATGCCTTAGATCTAGTGATCTATCAGTCTATCTTCAAGTTTTCCCAAAGTTTCTTCTAACGTGGATATTAAGCAAGGCAGAGAGAGTAAAGTAGTCAATTTTCGGATTTGTATTGTCCAAACGGGTCTTATGACAATTACGATACTTGGAGAGAAGTAAAACGAAAAATAAACTGGCAATCAGATAATTACAGACTTGAATTAAGACCACTAAATGTTACGAAGTCAATTTATAATATTCCTTTGAACATCATATTTAGAATAAAAAATGTATCCAGATTTCCCTTGGGTTAGCATCAGTTTTTACTTTTATTTGAAGAGCAACATTGAGTTGCCCATGACTAAAAAACTGGCGTCGCGCGTAAGGAGGGGGGGTGGGGTAACTCTAACTTTGTCCAAAAACTGATAGTGAGATTTTTTAAATCGCAAAATAAAATTGGAAATTGGAAATTGTTTGGGGATGTCGGGCCTAAAATACCGTATTAGCACTTTTCAGTGATACTGGTATTTGATTGATGACTGGCATCGTTCTATGTGCATGTGTGTGGTACTGGAATACGTTAGGCCTCCTTGAGTAAAAAGTAACTTTTGTAGCTATCTTTTCGCGGGCATTTGTCGAATCTGTCTGATGATGTGAATTGGTGCGCCCTGATACTTCCTGGAAAAAAGGCCATTGTTAGAATAGAAATCGCTGTCGGCCCGAGCGACAGCCACAAGCCGACATCAAGAATGATCCATGTTAATCCAATCGACCGGATTATATCACACGTTTAAATTTTTTTTATTTTCTTCAAGGGGGGGTTGGTTAGTATGATATGAATATGTTTCGTGAACAGCACGCCATTGTCGCGCATGTCCTATGTTGCGAACTAATTGATTAGAATCGTTTATGATATGTCGAAATATGAAGGTGACTATACGATCAATGATAATCGCAACGTAAGTCAATTGGGTTACATTTATGGGGGTTGAGCGTGAATATAATGTGAGGACATCCAATTTGTTTTGAATAATCTGAACTTTCGTTTTCCGACATACAGCGAGGCCTCACATTAACATGATGAGGATCATTGCTTTCTGGACCGAGTGAGATTGATCCTTTTGAGACAATGTAGAGGAATTTAAAAAATGTTTGTAACACCAACATTGCAGTTCCAGCTTATTATTTTTGTAGGATATGTCGAAAATCGAAGGAATCGACTACGTATTTTGAAACGTAATATTGGACATCCAAATGGAGTTCAAGGTACTTGAACTCCCAAGGTGACGTAAACGTGGGAGCGGTAAAGATATTTGGTTAAATGGATCGCTTTGGTTTTGAGTCCATTAATTCTTATGTTCCACTTTTGGAACTAAGAATGAATTATATTCAAGGCATTTTGGAAAATATTGATCCGTCTAGGAAGGGCTCGAAAGGATGATAAGAACAATAAAAGGCGGGAGGGGTTATCAAAAGCGAAAAGATTTGGCGGTTTGAACATGTAGTACAGTGGGAAGATATGATACATAGAATATACTGTCTACAGTAAAGGAGGTAGGATTGCCCTTTGGGATCCCTGCCATAAATATATTGCTGTCGGACGTATATTCACTAAGCGATATATGAAATTGCCAATTAGAGAGGTATTTTAATAAGTCTAATAGTGAAACCGAAATACTAAATTTGATTAATTTATAAATTAGATAAATTATTTACGTCGTATCGAAAGCTTTCTCAATGTCAAGGAAGACAGCCCGTAACAATCCGGTCATTCAGCTGGAGCGGAGTACTTTGAGTATTTCTACATCCAATTAGTGATTTGATAAAACTTGCTTATCTAAGATTTTAATTTTAGATGTACCGGAATACGTTTCTCAAACATTTTGCTCACCACTGGTAAAAGATTAAATTTGTCGCAAGATGTCCGGTTTAGAAATACTCTTACTTGGTTTGGGTAGGGTGATAACATTTGCCTGTTTCCAGAAGTCTAGGTAATGTTACTTAAAACAGTATTTGAATATGGTAAGGAGCAGGAGTAGGGCTTTATTTGGGACATTCCTGATAGCAAGAGTGGCGGTTTTATTGCTGGTAGGGACACTGTTATATTTAGTTAACTAATATATGTTTTAGTTCCGTAAGCTTGATATCGGGAAGGATATGAGAGGTAGGAGTTTCGAGAAAAATATTGATCACATATTTAATCTCAGCTTCATTAATTGATGTAGTAAACTTGTGAGGACTGAGACTGACTGCAAGATGGTCTGCAATTAATTGGAAATTATCTTTAGGATAATAGATTCAAATGCCATTGACTTCAATGGCAGATGGAGGAGATGTAGCTACTCATTTTGATTCCTTTGACAATACGGCAAAGTGGCGGTTTTCGCAATGTTAAACGGCGAGAAGGATTTTTCTAGTTCTTTCAGCCGAATTTGCACTAAATGAGCACAGCGATTGTGTAACTGTTTGTGTTGTGAGTCAACGGCTGCAGGACACGTCCCTGGAGGCAGAACAGGGGAATGGTCGGTGGATCTGCGACAGCAGTCCTCCCGGCTAGGCTCATGGAGCCCGTGGACCAACTGTGGGGTCATCAGGATTGAGTGACCTGATGTACTATGTAGCTCATCAATTGCCCGAGAAGTGCAAACTCCAACACTCTCTCCCTGGAGTGTTGGTTAAAGGACCGAGACCTTGAACGTGGACGCGAGATTAGATTAGGGAGGACTAGAACTAGGACTTGGGAGTATGGTCATGACGACCGAGGTATCCCAAGGGTTGGATGGCAGGGCCTAGATGTTTGTGTTGTGAGTATTGAGTGACCTGATGTACTATGTAGCTCAGCAATTGCCCAGAACTGCGAACTCCAACACTCTCTCCCTGGGGTGTTGGTTTAAAGACCGAGAACTTGAACGTGGACGCGAAAATAGGATAGGGAGAACTAGAACTAGGACTTGGAAGTATGGTCATGACGACCGAGGCATCCCAAGGGGTGGACGGCAGGGCCTAGATGTTTGTGTTGTGAGTAGTGGGGAAAAGGTCAGTGGATCTGCTAGTCAGTCCTCCCTTCCAAGTCCGATGGACTCGCGGACCATGAGTGGGGTCAGCAGGAAAATTTATGCGAAAGGGGCCTGCTGTCAAGCCTAGAACTATCCCGGCCCACAGCGGGGGCCTGTGCCGCTGTTGGCGTGGCGGTGGGAGAGTGGGGGATCTGGCGCTCCTTCTCTCTTGGTTCATTGAATCTGAGACCATCTGTGGGGGCACCATGGGAGATGAGCACCCTGGATGCCTACATTGCTCAGTGGGCTGCCTCACAGCAGCTACACGACTAGGCTTAGTCTTGCGAACGGGCTGGATGGGACAATACCGGGCGTAATGCTGGGAATTACCACCAGGTCGACAAGCTCGAGAAAGGAGGAAGCGCGGTCTTTTTTTGGCTTTTTGGGACTTAGCGCCGACTCTGGAACCGAGTGACCCAAGGACAATCTGTGAGGTCGTCAGGAGTTGAGCGACCTGACGTACTAATGCTCAGGCTGGACCAACTTCAGCAACCAAACACGTCCCCAGCTGGCGCACTGGGGGAAAGATCGGTGGATCTGCTAGACAGTCCTCCCGGTTAAGTCCAAGGGACTCGTGAACCATTAGTGGGGTAGGCAAGAGTTGAGCGCCTTGTCGTACTAGTTGCTCATCTGTTGCAGCTTGCGAGCTCCGTGCTGGCCCACAACAGCTGCAGAAGGCGTCCCTGGGGGCACACCAGGGCTCGGCTCGGACCAGTCCAGAGGGGAGCTACTGTACTGGTTCCTGGCTCGGCCTACGGGCCCGTCGACAAACTGTGGGGTCGCCAGGAGATGAGCACCTGGATGTACTAAAAGTCTCACACTGTTGGGCTTGTAGTCCTAGCCGGTCTCACAACGGCTGCAGGGCACGTCCCTGGAGGCAGAACAGGGGAATGGTCGGTGGATCTGCGACAGCAGTCCTCCTGGCTAGGCTCATGGAGCCCATGGACCAACTGTGGGGTCGTCAGGATTGAGCGACCTGATGTACTATGTAGCTCAGCAATTCCCAGAACTGCTAACTCCAACACTCTCTCCCTGGGGTGTTGGTTTAAAGACCGTGAACTTGAACGTGGATGTGAACATAGGATAGGGAGGACTAGAACTAGGACTTGGGAGTATGGTCAGGACGACCGAGGTATCCCAAGGGGTGGACGGATGGGCCTAGATGTTTGTGTTGTGAGGAGCCAAAATTCCGAAATAATTTCAATTAATGTATTGTTTTACATAGATGAAGTTACAGTGTAGGATCACTGTATTTTTATTGAGATGTGCAAGGTATTTTCGTTGTAGCTAGTGTTATGCATGTTTTAATAATTTGCTGCAATTGTTGTATGACGTGTTCATGTTGTTCTGTAGTCTAAACAGAAAGGATGGGCTTGATCCACTGATCTAGCATGGTTGTGTATTTTTGCTAGTCTGTGTTTGTATGTGATATGTGAAAGGGGTTTGAATAAAAATGATGGGCTGATTTTTAAAAGTATATCTGTGTTATTAGAGTCTAATTCGTCTTTAAGTTAGTGATATGTATACAGATAGGGACAATAAGCAAGGTAGCTTTCTTTTTAACGCGGCAAGAACAAAGAGTCTTCCCTCCTCAAGGGTATTATGTCAAAGACTTGCTGTCGTTCTACCAAATCAACAGTATAACATGATGTCTAAAAGTTTGTTTAATTATAATATTTATTAATTTTATTAATAGTATGTCGGAACTTTGGATTTTTTAACATAAAACTAAAGGTCATGGGAGTCGGTAGCAAATTTCAGTTTTTCATGCCATCCTAACTATGTAAAAAGTCCCGGACATTTTTAACGGATATCAACGGTAGGGATTTTATAGTTATTTTGTGTTGGTAATCTTTAGAGATCATCCTGGCAACTTTTCCCTTAGTTCATCTTATATAATATATTCCAATCCAAAAACGTTTCTTTGCAAAAAAAAAGAACTGAATTGATGTAATGTATTATGTGATATAAGTTGAAGTGATAGTCCCAAGGGATTGGCTAACCCGGGGATATAAAGTCGCAGGAGATCCTTTCCCGAAACGGGATGATTATGGGCTAATTCTAAATTCTAAATTATGTGATATATCAGTTGAACATGAATAGGCTTAATACTAATAAAATTCATTGTTAAGACCTTTGAGGTGGAGAGTCATAAAATAAAATAAGTTAAAATATACCTTCTTCGGTAAAATCCGTCGTCCTCAACTTATAAAATATGTAATCTTTATGCCTGTAGGCCTTTCACAAGATCCGTTCCATCTTCAGCAGGTCACTCTTCGCTACAACATCCAGAATAATGGTTGATGCTGCTGGTCCTAATGTGGCTTTGTCGTGACTCATACTGGATGTTGTAGCGAAGAGTGGCCTGCTGAAGATGGAACGGATGTTCTGAAAGGCCTACAGGCATAATGGTTGCATATTTTATAAGTTGAAGACGACGAATTTTACCTAAGAAAGTATATTTTAACTTATTTTATTTTATGAATAGGCTTATCAAATATCGTAGTTCATAAATCGGTATCTATATTGACATTTTGCGTTTTATATGTTCTAAGAACAAGTTATATTTTCGGAAATAACTCAGCTTGTGAATGATGTATTCGCTGCCAACTACGCAACGTTGAGAATTATTAATTGCGAGACATATTGTTGAGAAAGGAAGTTAGTCACTTGTTGGTTGGTACAATTACAGTAATACGTGTGAAGAGATAAGTAATTGAAGTAGCAGGTTGCTGATGGTCCTGTAAGGCCAGATAAATGAGCCGCGATTAACTGGGGACGTGTACCACACAGAAATCTGACCACGTACACGGGAGATGTACGTGAAAATAGTCTTACCAGGGGTGTTCCCCACACTCCACTTGAAAAATTACCCAAACTAAAACAAAAATATAAAAAATATCGATATGATATATCTCTGCAGATTCTTTTCATTTTTGCTATTTTTATATTTGTCTTCCTTCTTTAATTTTCTATTATTCGCACCGCCACACCTGACCTAAATTGCACACTTTCTATTCGTTTATAGCTGATATTTTAATAAAGTGACTGATATTCTTAAGGCTTCATCCCATGGGTAAATACTCTATATAATATCTCAAAGATTTAGGTCAAAACTATGCAGATGTTAACACTGTAAACAAGAAATTGTGACTTGACACAATTAATACTAATTATAATGTAGTTTACTTTACTACTTATTCTTCTTCTTCTTCGTCTTCCTTTCCAGGATTAGGTCAATGAGACTGTTCCGGTCTCAAGTCCATCGTTTCCTTGGCCGTCCCAAACATCTTTTTCCATGCGGTTTGTAGGTGTTGATCGTTTTGAGTAATCTTGTATTGTCCATTCTGTCTAAATGTTCTTTACATTGGTATTTGTGCTCTTCTAGTTTATCGAGTATTGAAAATATATCCAGTTCATTCCTCATTGACTCATTATGTAATCTAACCATGCGTGTACATCCTTTTATGGATCTTAAAAATTTCATTTCAGTGACTTGAATGTGTGAGAATTGAATTATTTATTCAATATTTATATAAACATTTTTTGTTTATTTCAGTTTTCTAATTATTTACTTATTGATTCATTCCACAATGAAATCAAATCTTCCATTATTTTAATTTATATAATATCACTAATTCATCATATCAAAATGTTATTATTAAATTTAATTTATATGTATGTATATATTATACAAACATTTTATACATATTTGAGGAATTTCTGTTCTTTACCACAGCGATGACAACATTTTCTTTAAAATAATTTTGACCCCAGTTCTTGCATCCTTATAGGCAAATTAAAGGGAACCGCTTCTGGCAGAAGATCTAATATCATCTTCTAAATGCCTGGTGTATGAGAATCCTGGTCATCTCTCTGTGACTTTAACAAATCAGTATCCTGTAAGAACAAAATCTCGTGATTCTTGCAATATCAATTTCGTATAAAATTATTTATTGATATTCCAAATCTCAAAATACTCAATTTAGATTTCACAATATCAGCACAATTTTGACCCTAAATGGACTAGATTTTCTGAATACGTTTTATAGTAAATGTATAACGTATTTAGAACACAAAAAATCCATATTTATAAAAATGTATTGACATCGCAAAATGTTCTAGAATTATAATACGTTCTTGTTCTGGTGGAGTAAAGTTGGTACAATTGATTGATGAAACAATTGAATGGATGTAAACCATAACGGTATAAGTGGCATTTTTGTGATAAAATGTATCAAGTGAAGTTATTGCATGTTATTGGGTCCTACTTTCGATGCTGATTTATCTGTAATATATAATACCATTATTAAAATTTCATAAAATAGTAGTAGTAGGACTTTGTTAGACTAAACGTAAGATATATACAATGTTATTTACAAATATGGGTCGCACGGGCAGTAAGCCGTACGTGCTGTTGACAGTCCGTTACAATGAAGTAATATTGGTAATAGTACAAAGAAAAACAAAAAGAAAACAATAGTATTACAATTACATAAAGAAAACACAATAATATTACAATTACATAATAATACAATAACATTATATATTAATTAAGTTATGTAGAATTATTAAGAATTAATGGTATTGCATTTCGATGACATGTATTTTTTCATGAATGAGTGTTGTTCTTATTTTCCGCTTTTGTCCATAAATTTACCCAAGTTTATCCAATTTTCTGGATTTACCATTAACTCATAGCATGTCAATCTTTCACGATTTGAAATTAGAAATATTTCCGGTAATAACTGACGCCTCCAATATTCTAAATCGTTGCATTTTCCTAATATATGTATCTCGTCTTCAAAGCTCCCGCACATTGGACATATTCGCATATCGTGATCGTCGCTAATTTTCAGAAATTTCTATGCCCCTAGCCTAAACCAAACAAGACCTGATCTCTCTTTAAACTCTAGTTTGAGTATATAAGATTATTTTCCCCAAATATGTTTTAGATCTCTTTGTAAAAATAGTGAGCGTTTTCCCGTACATTCGGCGAAAATGCCTTGTTGGTTTATATTTAAGTACCTTCTCCTTATTTTTCTCCACACATTCTTGCGATTTTCAGTCCCTTTTCCCCATACCCAACCCATCCCAATTTCAGATAATAACTGTAAATAGTTTTTCGTTAACTTATTAGGTTTAAATTGGCCTCTTCAAAAATTGACTGAAAGCGACTTACCTTTTGTTTGGTGTCATTTGTTAAATATTAAGCAATAAACTATAAATAATGGAGTGAATATGTGTTTTTAATTGCAAAGAACCGAAATCACTGCTGACGAATGAAGTTAGTAAAATAGGCAAATGCCCCATTGTTATGTAGATGAAAATTTGTATGTTATTAAAATGGCAGAAACACACAAAGTGTTCAGTGATGTAGAAGTTTACAAGGTTATTATTAAAACCGAGTTGATAGGCCGCAAAATGAACACAATTGATGGTTTTCAGCAATCCTCTAGCCACGATGGCTATTTTTAATGGGGAAATCAGTTCAATTTATTATCATGGATTTACTTTTACGTGACAACGAAGCCCGGTTTATATTCTGCATCAGCTAATTTACGATCTACCAGGTAGCAATTTTATATTACAGGCAGTTTATTTTATTGTGATATGCAGCTCGTGTAACCTTTGTTACTCTGTGTGGTTTTCGCCGTTTAATTTTGAAGTGTATTCCTGGAAATAAGCCTATCCCATGGATTCCCTGAACCTCATATAATGATGTGTTTATTGTATGGGATTTCATCTACAACAATAAGCTAGTACTCGCCTGGAGATAAACGAATGGCGGATTATTTTACTTCCGGAAAATTTTACCCCAGTCGAACCCATGTCCGCGCTTTTCTTTTCTTTTCTTTTTTCTTTTTTTTTTGCGGTGAAAGATCGTCACTCGTTCGATCAATGTTCTTTTTTATCATCTGGCCTTTCGCCTTTGACCTATCCGGTGTAGTGACCCTTTTGGCTGCAATGCTACTGCTGACGTAGATCTCGGAGTCATTTAAGCACACAAGCCATTCCACCACGACAAGGTAAAGATATCGGATATAATAAGAACAGTTAAGTTTCGTAGATCGATAATCAGGGCATATAGCACAAATGGGGAGTGAAAGAGATCCATGAAAACTTATTGCATGAAAGTCAGAAAAAATCGCACAGTAGATTGGACAAAAATAAGATGGAATATTAATCAAGATTTGTGGAATGTGAATTATATAATAATTTTATTGCAGCCATAATTAAAGAAGAATGATACATTGGAATTTGCATTTTTGCATATTCACATTTTTTCTATCGCTAGTTGTCTGTTTAGTAGGTCGAAGGCCTTTGTGAAGTCTATGAAGACTGTGATGTGAATTATATAGGGAATGAGTGGAAAACATTAGTTCAGGATAGGGATGTATGGAAAGCTTATATCCGCGAGACCATGAACCTTGGGTTTCGATAATGCCATTGAGTTAGTTAGTTATTCCTGATAACAAAAGAAAGTTCCTCCGGTTTATATACACAATAGACAAGCCCATAAGGATAAGGACCTCCTACTCCCGAGTAAGGCTAGGTCTCGAATTATTCACTGGATGAGCGGTTCGAATTGAGTAATTTTCAATGAATTTCGTAACGTACAAGATATTAATTTTACTCTTGTACTTTCTGTCTTAATAATTTAAATTTAATGGTTTAATCTTTCCACTTCAGTCTGTCTCTGGCTTCTGTGACTCATTGTATGCCAAGTACTTCTCTTATTTTCTGACACCATCATGTGACATGGGTGTCATATATGTATTTTTCCATGCTTTGCTCCCATTTCATCGCTGCATAGGCACATCTATCCTGTCATCCTCAATTCAATGTTTGTAGATGGCGCTTCTGCCTGTGTCTTTCATTCGCCCCTACTTCTTACAAATGAACTATCAACCATTGCATGTCGAAACCTGCATTTAAATTTCTCCCAGAGAAGCGTTGTCATGTACCAATCCCGTGTCCAAAAAATTTAGCTACCTTTTTAACTGCAATGCACAGAAATCTAAGCCAACATCTAGCAATGTCAACTCACTGTACGGAGGAGATGGTCTCCTACATGAGCAACAGCGGTGTGAAGTGTGGTGGGACGCGGTACAGACGACAGATGGTGAGGGTTATCCAATCTACCAATTAAGATGTTATATTACTTTCCTATAGTTTAAATGAGATTTTTTTTCAAATGCCCCAAGTTTGTCTTTCGACATTCCTGGTTTCTCTCCTGGCATGGCGTACTTGTAACCCACTTCTGAGGTTGGGGCGCCTAGAAGGCGGGGTTACATTGCCCCGATGATATGATGGGTGATGATGATGATGATGATGATGGTGCGCCAGGAGTGTTCCTAATCCTAAGCTTAACCTAAGATGAATATGAATGATGATGATTGCGATGGCCATATGATTTCGGGGACCGTTTGGGCCTTAAAGTTTTCCTGACATTTGTCTTACAGGTGAGGAAAAACCCCGATAAAAACCTCACCCAGAAAAACTGTCCCGACCGGGGATCGAACCCGGGCCCGCTGCTTGATAAGGCAGCAAGCTACCCCGAGACCACAGCGGTGGAATCTCCCCTTGTGATGATGGGACAGACCTGGTCAGCAGACATTATTGTAATTCAATAATAGGAGCTTCATCTCATCTCTCGACCAGGCATTCGTGAGGACACGAGTAGAGGGCTTTCCATTCATCCCCTGTATAATGTATAATAAAATAAAATAAAATAAATATTGTTTTTATTAAATTTGAAGAGAAAAATTTTCGCCTAGACCGGGACTCGAACCCGGGACCCTTGGCTTTCCGGGCCAAGTGCTCTACCAACTGAGCTACCGAGGCGAGTTACGATCTAGACGCAAATTTTTCTCTTATATACGTTGTAATTCCCTATCGCCAAATGCTTTTGAAACCATTGTTTCTATCTTTGCAAATGGCGGCTTCTTAGTTAAGAAGACATTTATTGGAAATTTAACATTACTTTAAAAGCCAGTAAGGCCTCTAATGATGTTTTTATTATTAATTTAACATTTCTCAATGAAAGATAAATTAAATTTGAAGAGAAAAATTTTCGCCTAGACCGGGACTCGAACCCGGGACCCTTGGCTTTCCGGGCCAAGTGCTCTACCAACTGAGCTACCGAGAAAAAAATTTTTCTCTTCAAATTTAATTTATCTTTCATTGAGAAATGTTAAATTAATAATAAAAACATCATTTTTTTATTGCTGTAATGAGAATTCACCTCGACACTGAGGTTTGTCTCCAGTCGAAAAATATCAACAGGTTACAACATTGACACCTAAATTACACAAAGTTAGACATTACGTTTAAGAATTATTATTTGGAGCTGGATTTTAGTGCCTTGCAGTTAGAAAAGGCAGAGTTTTTTGGGTATGGCCTTTGTACATCACAACGCTTCTCTGGAAGAAATTACAAGGTAGTTTCAGCATGCATTAGTTGACAGTTTTCTTGTTAGTTTTTCGAGTAATGCTTTGTCCTGCATATTGATGTCCAATATTTTCCTTTCCCTTTTTTCTCTGGTATCTGGATTGCCTTACTGTATACATGCTATACGTGTATTTACATTTTGACATTGAAAACACCGCCAACTTCTGTAAGTATACGTGCCTCATATCCATTGAATATGTTTCTCAGGAACTCAAATCGGCATAAGTTCCATGGAACAAGTGGTTAGACACTCGCTCTCCACCTATGGGTCCCGATTTAGTGCCTCGGTCATTTCATATAGAGATCTTATCGAATGAATCTGAGCCTGAAGCGTTTGGATTTTTCTCCCGTTGTCCCCTGCCAAAAATTACCACTTCTCAACACTCTATTCATATATTTCGTTGAATTTAATTCATCTAGCCCTGTGATAAGTAGACAGTCCTGGTCAGCCGACATCCTTGTATATCACAGACCTTCAATAATAGGGGCGTCATCTCATCTCATCCCATTTGGCTTCTGTAGATTTCTTTAGTTCGGTATATCTTCAATTTACGTAGATCTCAGTACTAATAAAATTCATATCAAATTCCGTTGAGGTGAATAGTCATAAGATAAAATTTAAAAATTAAAATGTACCTGTTGGCAGGTGCCGTCGTCCTCAACTCTGTTAAAATAATGTATGTAAAATTATTAATTTGAGGCCTTTCGGAAGTTAATTTCCATCATCAGCAAGATGAGTATGCGCTACTAGTTGTTGTATTTAAGACGCTGTAGACATTGATGAAGCTACTGGAGACGCAATAGGACCATCAACGTCTACAGCGTCTTAAATACAACAACTAGTATCGCACTCATCCTGCTGATGATGGAAGTTAACTTCCGAATGACCTCCAATTAATTACATTTTACATAAATTATTTTAATAAAGTTAGGACGGCGGCACCTGCTAATAGGTACATTTTAATTATTAAATTTTATCTTATTACGTAGACCTGCCACTTCATCAGACCACTAAGCAGAATGTTTGTCTATAGTGTATTGAGAGTTAGGATAACTGTACGTGTGTTTATGTAGAGTAAAAGACAAAGTCCGCATGAAACAGACAAATCATTATTAGAGGTAAAATGAATATAGCCTATTGCCGAGAGATGTGTAATTTAATTTAGGTGTTTGATTCATAAACTAGCGATTATACGTTTTATTCGTTTCCTGTTCTAACCCCGATATTTATACATTTCCAATCCCGCTAGGAATGAAACCTAGTAACGAGGCAGACCAGTACCATCGGAGCTAGTTATTCATGCGAATCGAAGCGTTGATTTTACCAACATTTAAAATAATTAATCACATGACATACGAGCGCAATAAAATTAATTTGGAATCTACAAACTATATTGAAGAGTTGACGTATGTCAACGATTTATTTTACGTTACATATAATTGCCACAGAAAAACAAAACAAAATAAGCATAGTTAATGATACACTTATATAATATACAGAAATATTTACACAGGAAGTAGCATAACTCCACAAGGTAAATAAATAAATAAATAAATAAAATATAACAAGAAAGTTCCTATGAACATAAGAAATAATCTTCTGAGACATGATATTTTGTTTTCCACCATTAGTCCTAGTACTATCTTGGTTTCCTGGATGTCAGTATGAGGCGGAACGCTGACCACGGACCACTCAAAGGACATCTATACGAAAACAAGTGTAACTAAATTAGTATGGTTCAAATTCTTCCCTTTAGGGGGAGAGCGCCTAAATCTCTGTTAAGGGAAACGTAGGCTTACAAGATACAAGAAAGATCAATTTGTATTGTATTATCGCCTCACTACAATGGTTGTCCGTATATATAAAAGCGGGTGCCGCGCGACAATGGTTGACAACGATTAATATACGGAATTATTATAGTGGCGGTAGTCGGCATCTTTGTATTTAATTATATATAACAGCTGCGGGGAAACAAAGAGAGCCGCTGGACAACCATCATAGTGAGGCTACAATATTACCAGTGATTTTTAGAAAGACCCATGAACTTGAATGTAACACAGTATTGATATTGATATACCGGTAGTAAGACTTGCCATTCGCATTCAATAATTAGTATAACTAAAGATAAAAATGTATGCCGGAACTGGGATTTTAACTCAGGATCTCCTGATTTGCGCCCTGCTGGTCCTAACTTGATTTATTTTTTATTAATTTTATAATGGTTATTTCATAATAGCTATCATTTAAATAAAATAGTCTTTTTGTAGTTACTCAGACATCCACGGTCGAATAGTAATTTGAATATGTCACTGCAAAGGTTATAAGCGGTTTTAAAAGTGAGGAAAATGCATGTCGGCCCATATATATCTGAATGACTCAAAGGAAAAGTGTCAACACGCAAAGCTACAGATGCTGGGTTCAATTCCCAGCCCATGAAACAATAGTTCTCTTTAGTTGGCCTGCTCATTCATATCTGAATAACTCAAAGGAAAAGTGTCAACACGCAAAGCTACAGATTCTGGGATCAATTCCCTGCCCATGAAAAAATAATTATCTTTAGTTGGCCTGCCCATTCATATCTAAATAACTCAAAGGAAAAGTGCCAACACGCAAAGCTGCAGATCCTGGGTTCAATTCCCAGCCCATGAAAAAAATTGTTATCTTTAGTTGGCCTGCTCATTCTCCTTACCTCGTCGTTTTATATTTTTGGTTTTGGGTGATTTAAAGGCATGGTGCACAGACTCCCGATAAACGATGTATACACTTTTGGAGAGTATATATAAGTCACTCCGGCAACAATCATGGGTGTTCCAAAGAATTCCTGGTTTCCTCACTCATAAATGGTGTAGGTTAAATTACAGTGAACGTAGTTCATATGCAGTACTTGCTGTAAAGTGAAGATCAAGTAACTTATAGAAGGAAAATTGCTTCGCAAGCAATAAACTACAAGTTGATAGGATGGTAAACAGTAACTATAACTCACATTGGAACTGTGAACCATTGGATGCCAAAACCTACCTTGAAATGTCTTCCAGAGAAGTGTTGTGATGTACAAAGGCCGTGTCCAAAAAATTATCTGCCGTTTTTAACTGTACTGCACTAAAATAATTTCATTTAAACTATAGGGAAGTAAACCAATTAATTTGAATTGGTAGATTACTACCTGCCGTCCGCGCCGCATACCTACTGGAGCTCGGTGGTAGGCAAGAGATCTCAGGGTTATGAACTCTTTATAAGCAAAAGAACAACGTATAAATGTACACTCAAATTTAACGAATCCAAGAAACTGTTTATTTACGGAGAAATGCACTTTTGTTAATACAGTTACAAAGTTTTATCTAAGAGTGGAGTCGATGAAATACTTAGAGGTCCACGTGCTCGAATCACTATTTTCAAAGTCCAAATGCTTAATGGACTATAACTTTAAATTTAACTATTTTTCGGACGAATCTAATATTTAAACTGAATCGGAGATCGCGGTCTCCAGGTCTACGATGTTCCAACACTGAACACAGAGTCACTGATAGTGATAGTCAACTGAATCGGAGATCGCGGTCTGCAGATCTACTATGTTTCCACACTGATCACAGAGTCACTGAGAGTGACTGTGAGTATTTTGATATAAGTTCTCGCTTATAAAGGCGGTGGCTCCTCCCACTTTTCTCGAATCCACTCCTTATTATTTAATATATATTTATATTACAATAATATTATTTACTAGTATGTATAACATTTCTAAGAACTGGGTAAATTGATTCTTTGATATTTAATAGATAAATGTTTATCAGTTTCTTTGTAAACTGTCAATGTTAAGAGATTATCTTTTATAGAGGTGAATGAATGTCTTTTGTTGTCTGTACTAGGCAGGTAGTTTTTTATATCCTTATTTCTTGGAATTTGTATAGACTGCTAATTGGAATTAGTTATATTCTTTTGACAATACCCTTTTTTGTGTTCCTATATTATTTGTAACTTGTGTAGCAGGTAGAGTTCTGACAATACCTCTTTATACTAGACAAATGTACGTGGAATTTTTACCTGGATATATTTCTACTTTTCCACATAGATATTTTATAGCGATATTAGTAATATGTTCTATTTTCATTATTTATAGATTTATTTAATTTTAATAACAATTTAATATATTTCGGAACATTTTAGTTTCAGATCCATGCATATTAGAGTTGTATCTTAGTTTATATGTTTCCTATCATATTAATCGCTACACTACTCACTTCACTCCGCTCTTACTCTAGCAGGAAGACTATCTGCAGCGTACAGTGAGTTGCCATTGCCGGTTTCTGGCTTCTATTTCTGTCCCTTGCAGATAAAAGAGGCAGAATTTTTTTGACACAGCCTTGGTATATCACAACGATTTCTGGAAGACATTTCAAGGTACGTTTCGGCGTACATTGGTTGATAGTTCCCATGTCATAAGGTTTTAAGTTTAGGGTCATTTTAATAAGAACATTTTTTGTTTCTATACTTATGAAATTCATTTTTTTATTATTTAATATTACGCCATTGGGGCTATATTTTATTATAAATAAATTGTATATATCTTTTTTTTATTTTTACACTCCGTCTGTCTCAATATTTCAAAACAGAAAACATAATACACGCAGATAAAACAAAACATAAAACATATTACACGCCAAAGCAGATAAAGGCAACGCTATAGTATTAATAAACAAAGAAGAATACATAGAAAAAAAACAAAAAAATCAAGACAAGAAAACAACTTTAGAGAAATCAATAAAGACCCCACAAACAAATTTCAAAGAGAAATAAAATATATCTTTAAAAAATCTACCGCCATTATATAAGAACACCAAATAGAAAATAAAGAAGTATACAAAATAAACACAATTACCAACTATAAATGGACTAACAATCATCCTACAGCACCAACTATGAAAGCTATGCCAAAAAATTCACAAGTAAGAAATGCCTATAAGACCAATTATAAATTGTATAAATGCACCAAACTATGAATTATAAAGATTTGTTACACAAACATTAAAAGAAGAAATAACTCTACAAAATAAATACATAATCAAAAATTCATATCAACTAGCAGGAAACATTAATGAACTAAAAATTAATAATAACACAAAAATGATAAAATTTGACACAAAAAAATCTCTATACTAATATTCCAATTTCTGAAACAATAAATTTAATAGAACAAAAATTACAAGATAAATAAAAATTATACAGAACAACTAAACAAAATAATAAAAACAATATTACAACAAAATTATTTCAAATTCAGTAATGAAATTTATACCCAAGATGATGGAATACCAATGGGTAGTACAACTTCAGTTATTATATCATAAATATTTCTACAAAATTTAGAACAAAACATTTTGAAAAACTTACAGAAAAATTTAATATCAAGTCATTAGTAAGATATGTAGATGACTTATTATTGATATATGAAAATGAAAACAACTAAGATGAAGAAATAATGGATGAACTAAACAAAATTCACCATAAAATACAATTTACCAAAGAATCAGAAATAAACAATTCAATAAACTACCTGGATTTAACAATCACTAAAAATTTTAACAACAATAATTTGGACATAAGGATATGCATATGTATAGAAAACAAACTACAAATACTATAGCAATGCACAACAAATCAAGACATCCTCATCAACAAAAAAAGAGTACCTTCATTAGCGTAATGAATGGAATGATCAAACTTGCCTTAAATTAAAAAAAAATACCAAAAAGAAAGAACTACATAAATCATTTAGCTATACAAAATGAATACAATTCGCAAATAATCAACAAATTAATTAAAAAACAAAAAAAGAAAAAATATTTTTTTTAAATAACAAAGCTTGAAAAAGAAGACAATATAAAAACAAAAATTTGGATCACATTTACATACACAGGTAATGAAACAATAAAAATGGCAAAATCTTTTAACAAAATTTGAACATCAAAATTGCTTACATAACGAGAAATAAATTAAAATAACCTAATACATAGTAAAGTAGAAGAAAATAATAAATATGAAAATATAAACTCAAGTGTAAAAACTGAAAAATTAAAAAAAAAATGTGTTTGTTTTGCTACATGCTACATTCTGTGTAAGTATTGGAATCTCTTTTTTTTTAATAGTATGTTTAAGTTTATTATAGGTTATGTATATTAACTCATCACCGGGAAAAAAAACAGATAAGCTTTTTTTTTCAATTTTATTAATGGATACAGTTCTTTATGCCGCTTCATATGGTAAAAAACAAAATTTCGCCAATTCTTCATTCTGTTAGCTATAATAAACAATTTTTGTTTTGGATAAGTCTAAAAGGGAAGAAGTTCACTAAAAAACAGATATATCGACCTATCTTGTTTGTGTCAATTTTGGACTTGCCTATTTGTTTTCACAGGGTTGGGTGATTTTAAGTAGAGTCAGAAATAAACCGAACTGATTGGCAAAAGCGGTTTAAAAGAAAGAAAACTCAACTAATTATTTTAATTAAATGCTTATTTATTGTACTTAGTGTGCATGATAAAAAATGTATTTTTATACAATATGTAATGAATCAAATAATGCCGTGCTAAGGCACAAAAGTCTTTCCGTTTAATTCAGATAAGTTCTTACTCTAGTAATGAGAGTGTATACCCCTGTAGTGGTTTTAGAGGTGTACAGCAGCAATTCACTTGAGACGTTAAGACTTGTAGAACATGGAGCGCACGGTGTCACATCACCACCCTACGTGGAGTGGTTACATTCGCATTCAAATATAAGTGAAAATGGCACAAAAGAGCTTTCTTCTTTAGCCAGACAGTTCTCCTCTTCATATGTTCCTGGCTTATCTTCAAATCATGCCTTGAATTATGTCCTAGCATTTGTAGTTTTTTAAAAGATGCTTATAGGGTGCAACGAAAAAAGTGGTAAGCTTTATACATAGGAATCTAAAGTGCTTTGAAAAATCCAACATTTCTTAATTTTTTTATTATTTTGAGAATTTTCTTCATCATTGCGGGTTTTCTCCAACCAATCTTAGTAATTAACATGAACTAAAAATAAATCAATAAATATAAATGACTACAGACTTATAGACTATCAGTTTGCAACAAACATTCACAATTTTCCCTTACCTTAGGCTGCTTGTTCGTTTTCCGTGAATCCATTGTTTCCGAGGCTTAAGATTGTTTGCGATGAGTGACGAGCTGGCCCACACATCAACCTCTAACCTGAAGGATCGGGTGATTTTTTATTAAGGTTGTCTTCCTCTAGCCTTTGATGAACCAACATCAAACTACAAGGCAGCAGTACCTGTAACCCTAGGCAGGGGCAATAAGATATTATTTTTATTCAGTATACTCACTCAGTGACGCTATCGAATCCGGGTTCCATGTCCGCGCGGACATACGCTCTCTGTGCCTCCCTATCCTGAGCTAATGTTTTCCAATCATTATCATAAGTAATGCCACGAGTGATTTCCAAATTATCGATAAATTCACGACTCACGAAGTGAGGAGTGAATTTATCTAGAGAATTTGGAAATCAAGAGTGGCATTTGTTAGGACTATTTAACGAATAAAATTAAGCTGTTTACTCACAAATCATTATTTACTATAGTTATTTTAAAATATGTATATATTTAATGTAAACGGCGATGTTTGAAAACAAATGAGAAACGATAGGTACGCTTCATCTGCTTCTTTTGTTTATCACTGCAACCAGATCATACTATTTATTGCCAAAGGAACGCAATATTGTAAGAATGCTCTCTAGTGGAGAAAAAATGAAACACATCAAACTGTATATTAATTCATTTCTGATGTCGTATGATGTAAATATGACAATTATATTTTTCTGGATTGTTACCTGGGAAAAAATACATTTAAGAAAGTGCAAATAGTGGTTTCTTTTTTGGTGGTATAATCAATTGCTACAAATGTTTTTATATTAACTCCCGCATGCGGCATGTGTTGACATTCATGCACTATATATACAATCTGGTAGCCGTATTTCTCACTGGTTCTGTCACTGCAAAATAATGGTCAGACCTGTTCAGAATATTAAAAAGGAGGAGCTTTCTTTAATATGGTAATTATAACACTGATAAATATTTCGTGAAACACGACTCTGATTGGTTGTAAAACAGAAATCATTGAAACGTGATTGGCCATTGACTCCCATTTGGGGCATGAGTTAAATAGTTTGCATAATTCATCTCCCTTAAAACACGGTTAATGTTATTCTCCCACCATGTTCTTGGTCTCCTATTGGACGCTTTCCCTCTGATTTTCTTATAAAAAGTTTCGATGTTCCCATGCCCCTTTCTCATTCCTGGTTCGTGACATATGTTCTGCCCATCGCAGTCTACGAGACTTAATTTTTCTTTTACATCTGGTTTTACATAAAGATCATGTACCTCACTGTTATGAAGTATTGTCCATTCAACTCTCTTTTCTTCTCTCTTTGGTTCAAAAATGTTCCTAAGAACTTCAAATACTCGTAATATTTTCTCTTCTCTTGAAATAAGAGTCCATAGTTTGCTTGGATATAATATAACTGGAAGAATAACTATTTTATATATTTTATTTTAGCGTTTTTTGATGGAAGTTGGAATGACAAGAGTCCCTATAATGCGTTTCCATAATTCGCCTATGTTTATTTTTTCTTTCTACCCCTCATTCCTTTTGTAATTATTGTTCCTAGGTATTCAGACTTTCCGTCATTTGTCATTAACTGTCTATTTGCATTATATAATGTGTTTCTATGTTTGACCATATTTAGTTTTATTTATGTTTACTTCCAGTCCCAATTTCTTAGTTTACTTACTGTTTACACACTGTGCGTGATGACCCTGAGTATCTTCTCCTATCGCCTAATAATACTACATCATCAGCTTATACCAACAGCTAAATATTCATCCATCTTATCGATCCTATGGCTCTTGCAGTCCGAATTGGGCCCTGGATTCCCCTTTTGTAGTTTCGTGGCCAATATCGTTTAGTTACGCTTATTTTCCTACAAATGTCGTTGACTGGCATATTGTCAGCATATGATCAACTGGATGGTCTTTTCTTACACTTCACCAGGGTTAAATTATACATATATTAACAATTATGTAGAACAGTGACTAATAATAATAATAATAATAATAATAATAATAATAATAATAACAATAACAGACCTAATAATAAGGAATTACCAATTAATGTAGGTAATATTCAAATCAAAGTTAGAGCAAATATAAATCATTAAAATTTATTTTAAAAGAATCTAGCGTCTGGTAACACCTGACTTTCTGTACATGCAAGAAGTGAATGATGTGGAGTGATGAGATGTCCTAGATTAAGAAACAGTAATATTAAGCAATAGATTATGATATGATCATATGTTTAAATAATGGTTGAAGGATAAATGCTGGAAACGTGATATTGAATAATTTGGAGCTGAGATATGAAGAATCTTAACTAGAAGAACTAATCTCTACGACGATAGGAATCAACATAAGTGATCACACTCCTGGAGATATCAGTCCCATCAGTGAACGAAATTACGGCTAAACGCCCGGAAAATATCAGGCCTAATACGATTAACCAATATTGCTAATTAAATTTTATAAACTACTTATGAAAAAAGTTATTATCAGAATTGTTTATTGTAACAATAAGAAATTAATTGATGAAAGAATAGAGAACCTATTATTTTATTAAATAAAAATAAAACTTAAAGTTGTATGTGATTTTCATATTTATTAAAATATAAATTAGTTACAGCTATTTCGGTACTTTGTATCTTCTTCAGACATAATAACTTATTAACTTTTTTTTTAAAAATTGACTCTAAAATATGTCAATATAAGGCAGTATACAAATTATAAAGGCGGCTCCGTGGCGCAAGCGGTTAGACACTCGCCTCTCACGCTGGGGTCCGAGATCGAGTCTCAGTCACTCCATGTGGTTTTCGTTGAGGACGAAGGGAGCTTGGGCAGGTTTTTCTCGGGGGTATCTCCGGTTTTCCCCTGCCACAATTTAATTCCACTATTTCTCCATACCCATCTCATCCATTTCGTTCATCTGTCCCCGTGATGGTGCATCAGCCGTGGTCAGTCGATACCGTTGTAATTCACAGACCTCTATATAAGGGACCTCATCTCATCCCTCGACCCGACCCTGAGTTGGATACGAGTTGAGGATATTATTACAAATTATAAAATTAAGTAAGTTTCAATGTGGAGTATCGATCATGAGACAGATTCTTCCAAACAGACTAAGATACCGCCAAATCCTTTTTTGGAATTTGGAGAGGACGAAAGATTGAGTGAATCTATTGTATTCCTTCAATGGAAAGAAATAATTGCCGAAATCTCCAGTTGAAGATGATGTCCCTCCCATATTATAGGATAATGTTTAGTGTGGACGAATTCAAAATGGTTTGATGGTGTGTGAATCCGTTATAAGAAGATTAAATATTAACAAACATTAGATTTTTGTTTTTATTGAAGTTTTAGTGAATTAAAGTTATTAATATAACCCGTTATTCCCACAGTGGTCAATATCGACCCGTAGAGGTCGACTCTGACCTACCAGGGGTCCATATTAGCGAAAACAAACGAAAGTGAATAATACTATGTCAACTGTTAAAAACTCATTTGATGTTGATGAATTTGTAAAAATGCAATATTTACAGGCAGGAGTCTACCCAAAAGAGAGAAAAACATTCCACGTGGTCTACGAGACAATAAAAGTTTGGTGACCTCTAATTTAAACAGATATATTTTAAAAGCTCATATAAATTAAATAAAGTACCCGATAATTTTATTTCAAACAAATTACAGTTAATGTAAACCCTACAACATTGCCGCTTATTAGTTTAAAAATTTACAAAACAATATTGGTTCGGTTAGGAATATTTCTTCTAATTTATAAATATGAGAATTTTATGTGAGTGTTTTCTGTCAGATATAGACCTCCTAGTCTTTCATACAGCTCCAAACAACCAACTCATTCTACGCTAGTAAGACGAACTTCAGAATGTATTCAATACGAAACCCGTTTGTATGCCACAAAGTTCGGCATCACTTTCAAAAGTTTAATTTACATTTGATTTACAGCGACCTCTTATGCGTTGCATTACTTCGTCGACTATGACAACTAAATGGGTAAATTAGTAATCCTGTCTGTTACATAGTGATTTTAAATGTGCTCTACGTACTTATACAATACCTCACCTTACCGAGCGAGTTGGCTCAGGTGATTGCGTTAGAAATCTACTTCAGACCAACCTAATAATATATTTTTTGTGGTTTTCCTCAGTCGCCAAGGGCAAATGTTTTGTTGGAATTTCATTACCAGGATCCATTTCTTCATAATTGGCATTTTATATTACGTCATTTGATAAGTTATGGCAACACTAAATCGGGGGCACGCCGTGGCACTGCGCTACAAGTTGGAAGGTCGAGGGTTCAAGTCCCGGTGGGGTCAGGATTTTTAAACTGACCAAAACCTTCTGGCGGCTCTATGGCCCTGGGGTCGACTCAGCCTCCAACGGAAGCTTGTTCTGGGGGTAAAGGCGGCCGTCACGCAGGGCTGACAACCCGGCTGACATCAAGTGCCGATTGTCTAAAAAAAAGTGGGAGCCTTAACCTCCTACTACCCCAAGGGCCTCCCGAGGCCTGTAGTGGGATCACTTTACTTACTATTGTAAATCAGCAATCCTAGTGGAGACCATTGTAATCTTGTAATATGTTGTTGAGCGGTATTTCTTGTATAAATCTGTAACATTTAAAATTTTGAAATAGCAATATTTTATTAATGCATTCACTATTTCTCGCATTTAATAAGTAATACCGCCCTAAAAAGATATTCAGTAGTATTTGTTTAGAAGGTGGAATTCAGAAGTACTCGAACATGCACCAAATTCACCAAACATTAGTTCTTGTGACTATAAGATTAAAGAACCTCTATGAGGCATTCGATTTCAATCAAGAGTTGATATCCAGAAATCTCTAGATTGGTCAGATGAGAGAGATATCCAGAAATGGTGCTGCAGATGGAGTGCGTCGTCTTCCAAGGATTTAGTAACGTATAGTTGACTTGACAGGAGACTATAAATGAAGTTCGTAATGTAACCTAAATAACTTTTTTTGTGATGTTATAACAGTATTGCCATTATTTTATCGAATGTCCTAGTAGTAACATTAAGATTACATAGGCTAAGTAATCGTGTTCAGTTAACACTTAACTAAGAGTGGAATCTTGGTCACCAAACCTATGAAGTTATGTCGCGTACTATATAAATCATGTTCACAACAAAGGAGAGTGGGAGAGAGAAGTTTGTGAGTTTACTATATTTGGATCAAAACATTAGTATTGTATTATCGCCTCACTATGATGGTTGTCCAGTGGCCCGCTTTGTTTCCCCGCAGCTGTTACATACAATTAAATACAAAGATTCTGACTACCGCCACTATAATATTTCCGCATGTTAATCATTGTGAAGCATTTTCGCGCGGCACCAGCTTTTATATAAACGGACAACCATCATAGTGACGCGATAATAGGTATAATTTAGGTGACTAAAATAAATAAAGTTATCTGCAAATCCAATGAACACAGCTACTCCCTTCAAAGTTTCAAGCTAAAAGTATTTAATGTTGCTTCCTAACCTGGCAGTACATTGATTCCATAGCTAGTCCGTCATAACCTATAGCCGCTTCTATCTAATATTTTGTCTAAAAAGTTTTAGGCTTACACTTAACAAACAGAATAATAGCAATACACAATCTACCAGATATATTTAAATATCCTGAACGCGATATGTCCTTAGATGTTAGAAATCAATAAATAAGAATGAAATAAAAGCATGCGTCATCTTCTCATAATGATCTTCAGTGCCCATACATAATTGAAAATTACATCAGTGATCTTCTTCAGTAAAAAACATTTAACTAATCAGAGAGTGAAGGAAAACTCGCAAACAAGCACACCACCACGAGATTCTGTTTAGAAGATTGTACAATATTTTATCTAAGAAACTTCTTACGGTGATCAGTTTCTAAGTTGCAGACATAAATAGTGATACACTATGCAAACATTTTACAATAATTTAATATGATTACATCATTAAAGGTGGTACAGGTTTTTGATTAACCGCCAAACAGCCAGGATTTTTTTATCAACTGTAAGATCTTATGATCTTTAGTATTTAAGAAAGTGTACTTACCGTTTGTACACTTACTTACTCACTGGCACTATCGAACCCGTAGGTTCATCGCTGCGCGGACATAAGCTCTCCATACATCCTTATCCTGAGCTAATGTTTTCCAATCATTCCCTGTATAATCTGCTTCCCTCAAATCATAGTTAATGTTATTCTCCCACCTCGTTCTTGGTCTACCAACTGGGCGTTTTCCCTCTGGTTTTCCTACAAGAAGCTTCCATGCACGTCTTTCATTCCCCATTCGTATCATATGTCCTGCGCATCGAAGTCCACGAGACTTAACTGTCCTCATTACATCCGGCTTCTTATAAAAACCATGTAGTTACACTGTTATGTAGTATTCTCCATTCACCTGTCTGTTCATCTCTCTTTGATCCAAATAATTATTAATTAATTACGAGATGTTTTCTTAAATTAAAAATAACGTAATATTTTTAGAACGTAATGTAGTGATGAGCTTATCTTGCATTTTTCTTCGTCGTTTATATCAATTTGATATCCATAATGTTAAATATCCAATTATAATTGATCGACCATTACATAATATTACTGTTTATTAAGATTCTGGCTTATATATACTCGTATCTCCCGTTCTTCCACTGGTTTATCATTTCATTGTTGTTCAGAGAAGCGTAAAAACATTTTTAGACCTTTTCACATCGACAATATGTTTGTGTATATCTGTAAAGTATACTACCATCGTTATTTTAGTCTTGGTCTGCGTAGAAATTCATTATTTTTATTTCATTGAAAATTGCCGATAATAATAATTAAATTATTTATTTTGAAAACTGAAGTACTTACCAAAACTTGCCTCATAATTGGAGAAAATTATGATAAATACCTTAACAGATTTTGCTATCTACAATGAACTGAAAATAACGAATACCTTTTACAATCATAGAAACATACATAAATATACCTGGCATCGTCAGGACTCAAAATCAATCATTGATTATTTCATTGCAAATAATAAGATTTTTAAATTGTTTCTCGATGTCAGAGCCTACAGAGGATATGATATTGGTTCAGATCACTACCTAGTAGAAGCAAGAATAAGATTTCCACCAAGATGGTTAAAAAAGAAGAAACAACAACAGAGCATAGAACAAAAGTACAAGGTAAAATTATTTTATGATGACAGCATTAAATGGTTATATTCGAGAAGAATTCAGCAATATATGGCTACAACTCCAGAAAGTAATGATGTCGAAGAAGAATGGAAAAACATTAAAATGATAATTCAAAATGCAGCTAATGAAACTTTAGGAAAAGTAAATATACAACAAAGAAGAAATAGAACTCTAAAAATCTGGGATGATCAATAAAACAATTGATTGAAGAAAAAAATGCAGCTTATAAAAAATATTTGAACACAAAGAAAGTAGAAAATGAAATAGAATTCAAACGCTGTAGAGCTATTGTTAAGAGGGAAATAAGAAAGAGACATAGGAAAACATGGTTAAATTTTGTTACACATTTAGAATCAGATTTGCATAAGCTCCAACCTAATGCCTTCAAAATATTAAAACATTTGAATAAAGATATTAAAGAATCTACCAAAATTAATTGCGGAGTAACAAAAGAAGATTTTTTCAATTATTATAAAAGTCTTTGGACTGACAATAGCTATGAAGATACAATTTTCCGAAATAATAATGAGACAGATTCCATAATATCATTGGAAGAATTGAACAATAGTTTAAAGAAATTAAAAAATGGGAAGGCAACTGGCACAGATGGCTTGAATTCTGAATTGTACAAATATGCAGGCAAACAGTTCCATGAAAGACTGTTGTCCTTCTTTAATAATGTATTCAAAAATGCAGATATACCACAAGAATGGAAGACAAGCATTGTTATACCCCTGTTCAAGAAAGGAGACAAGAGAAAAATGGACAACTATAGGAGAATCAGTTTGTTAAACACATGCTACAAAATTTATGCAGACATTTTAAATGGAAAATTGAAAAGTTTCAGTGGAAAATTCCTTATGGAATGTCAAAATGGATTTAGGAAAGGACGATCTTGTATTGATTCAGCATTTTCTGTTAAACTATTGCTTGAAAAAAGAAGAGAATTCAACTTAGAAACACATTTTGCTTTCATAGATTTTGAAAAGCATTCGACACAGTCAAGAGATCAAAACTCTTAAATATATTGGAAGACAGAAATATACCAAATTTACTTCGGCAGAATATACAAAATATTTACAAAGACAACACCATAAAGATTAAATTAATTAACAGATTTTCTGAAGAAGGAATTATAAATCGTGGTGTGAGACAAGGCTGCCCCCTATCCCCAACACTTTTTGCAATTTATATCAATGAAGTAATATGTTGCTGGAACAAAACATATAAATTTGGAATAAGAATATCAGAAAATAGAAAATTAAACACCATATTGTTTGCAGATGACCAAATAATAATAGCAAATTCCGAAGATAATCTACAGAAAGGTCTGTATGAACTTAACAAAATTACAGAAGAATATGGATTAAAGATATCTACAGAAAAAACAAAAATTATGGCATTTCAAGGTGTAGATCCTGTCAGAAGTAAAATTGTTACTGGACAATAAAATTTTGGAGCAGGTGAATAATTTTACATATCTAGGATGCAATATCTCATATGAAGAAAGAAAAGGATGTAAATGCAAAAATATCTAATTTTTTAAGAATTTTAGGGTTAATAAATTCTATCTTCAAGCCACAGTTAGTCCAAAAGCATTCAAGACTGAAAGTGTATAAAACACTGGCTCTTCCAACTCTTTTGTATGGTAGCGAAGTATGGACGTTGAAACAGAAGGATATACAGAGACTTAGATCTGCTGAAATGAGATATCTTCGGAGGACTGCAGGATACACACTACTAGATCACAAAAAAAATGAAGACATCTTAGAAGAATTACACATGGAATCTTTAGAAAACAAAATTTCTGATTATAAGTCAAGATGGATGCAACATGTTCATCGAATGGAAGATCACAGAATACCCAAACAAATGTTAAGATATCAACCTGCAGGAAGAAGAAGACCAGGACGTCCACTCAAAAGACTTCTGGATGGTGTTTCTCTTGAGGCCGAAACAGGTCAACAAATGGCCTAAATTCGTGAATGTACTATGATGATGATGATGATGATGATGATGACCTAGTAGATTTGGGTTTACTATTGAATAATTTTATAAATACTGATAAACTAAATAACTATAGGTTTTGGAACACGCATGTTCAATACCGCGTAACCGAGGGTCTCTAATGGTTTCTGCCTTTACCTAACTTTAGATAAACACACTATACAACGATTCAATTATCTATGTGGCACAATTAAACGTACTTTATTGAATAAAACTAGAAAAGAAACTATTTTAAAATTTTACAAGGTTTTGGCAGTTCCATCTCTTATCTTACCTGGACATTAACAAAGGCAGATAGTAAACAAATAGAGGCTGCAGAAATGAATATGTTGAGAACAATAGTAGGATACCAAAGGACCGATAAAAATAAAAACGAAGATATAAGAACAGAACTTAATATATTTAATCTCTGTGAAAGAATAAAATACTATCAAAATGCTTACCTTCAGCACGTATTACGAATGAATGAACAGCACATACCAATAAGAATGTATAATTATAAACCAAAAGGGAGAAGATTGTTGGGAAGATCATTGAAGAGATGGAAGGACCAATTCGACCTATAATGAGATCAGAACAGGCCATTGGGCTAAATCCTTGTTGTTGATGATGACCCAACTGAATCCAATTGATATTTTCAAGTTTCGCCCATTCGAGCTACATAACCTAATCAATCTCCTAGGCATAATAGGCCCATCCTGACCACACCTAGGACCTACTAATACTGATATTAACATTGGCCTAATGGATGTGTTTATTAAAAGTTTACACTTACGGCGTGAGCAATAAATTTAAAATTTCGTATGTCCATATCTAATTCATAAATCGAAAAAAATTAATGAAACCTTTAAAGCAAATGGTTGGATGTATAAAGAGAAAATAAGGTACTATACCAACACACTAACCGAAACCCTAAATGCAATGATAAAAATTAAGACCGCTCTGTTCATCTATCGTCAAATTCTGTAACTAAATGAGGATGCGCAGTTACTTTATATTGAAACTACTAGATGTCGTGGTGATACTGATTCATCCGAAAGCAACGTCCAATTGCGTGATCACTAAATTCAAGACCACAAGAGTGCATTGTCATTATATCAATAGATTAAAATTACAGCGATGAGATCTAAAAACTAAGTATATAAGAGTAATACAAGAGAAATCTAAGAAATGCTAAATTAATTTTCAAATAAATGGAATGATTTTTAAAAGAAATAGCCACTTCTGAAAGTCTTGTCATTTAAATTATATAACCACAATTTAACAAAAAATAATTATAGATTATAATTACATACAAATACTTTTTTAATTAAAATATATTATATTAACGATAAAATTATATTTATGAATGCATTTACTATGTGCAAATATAACAATCGTTTTGTTTGCGTAAATCTGTATAGTTAATGTTTCTTTTTTTCTGACGAATTTCAAAGACTGGATATGCAATAAACCTAAGTCACACATCATATTATACAACCTAACATCAAACATTACTCGATATCTGAATACCAAAATATACTTTTTTTTATAATTTTCACTCTATTTACAAAACATCACTGTACTCGGAAAACGAGATAACTCGATTCCTCTCAGAAGCTACTGTAACATTGCTACTATGTAAGTTTTTGTAGTACCGTACGCTGGATTAAATCCATAAATTGGAGGAAACATCATACATGGCTCCATAAAGACATAGTAACATTTCAACTGGAACTATTTTATATTTCACTTCGTAAATTAAGTGGTTATGTAACTGTCAAATTCAATTTCCAGTCCCATATATGTATGTGTAAGGGTATACTACGGAGTGTCAGAAAGTTCACACTTAACTCTATGTAACATTTTGCATTTTTTAAATTAAAGCTTATAAAGTGAAGAAATGTTCTTCCTTAACATCTCTAAATATGGTTTTGTGTATTAAGAAAATTGTGTCAAATTATTTATTCAAATATGAATTTACTTAAACTTCAGCTTCTTTGTTAGCTGCTTTCTAAATAATCACATTTGTTTCCCTTCAATATTCGCTCAGAGGATGTATTTTAATTCATTGTGGTTATAGACGTAGTCTTGAGTGGTTCTTTGTAAGTTTAGTTGTCATATAAAACATTAAGTCTTAATTTTTATTTTTTCTTCTTCTTCTTCCTCTTCTTCTTCGGCTTTCCCCCACTTATAAGTTTGCCGTCTTCAGTTTCCATTTATCTCTATCATTCCAATCTCCCTCTTCCAAATTCCTATCATCCATTATAGTTCTGACGTAGGTTTTCCATTTCATCTTGGTCTGCCACGTTTATTTCTTCCAGGATGTACCACTGGTAATATATTTTTGGCCATCTTTCATTTTCCATTCTTTGTACATGGCCATACCATTTAAGCTTTTGATTTTCAATCCTCTTAACAACGGATGTGGTGACATTCATTTCTCTCCAAAGGAATTCATTTCTTATTTTATCCTGTCTTGTTTTTTGGAGGCTTCTTCTAAAATAATCAAATCAACTGTTCTAATTTTATTCTTTTGTAATTCCGTCAAAGACCAAGTTTCACTTCCATATGACAAAATATTCTGTATTATGCTCTTATAAATTTTCATTTTATTTTCCTTTGTAATATTTTTGTTCCAAATTATTCCATGTAATGTCTTAGTTTTTTTTTTAATTTTCATTATTAATTAGGGAATTTTAACACCTGGAACAAACTCTATATTCACTAATGTTTTTATTGTTTTCCTACTCTGTCGTCAAGTATACTTTATCACTTTTGGCAGACCCTATTGTATATAAGTTAGTTTAAAAATGCCACGAATCTGTAAAGCAAGTGTAAGGGATATTGTTGAGACTAGGAAAAGAATATATTGGTTATCTCCTTGTAAAAAGTATTGAAATGTTTTTTATATTGGAAAATTAAATAAATATTGGTGTATATAGCTTAACTGAAAGTTGATATCGACGTCTTAATTGTGAATTTAAACATGAGTCCTTCATTACAAATTTAAAGCAAATTTTTATAGGCGAGTCTAAACTTTCTGACCTTAGTGTGTGTATATATTATTCCAGAAGTACTTTTCCTCCCTTTCTTATTTTTTAACTTATTTCCATAGTACATTAATTAATAGATTTACATCTAACATAAAAGATATTTATATTCTCACTCGTAAAATTTGCCCAAATCATTTGGTTTATGTCCAATCTGTAACCAACGCCTTTAAATTTTTGGGGAAAGAAAGTTCTCTGTATGAATAAAATCCTATACAGACAAATATGGTAACTAAACTCGCTTATGAATTCGAGGTTTGTGGTTCAAAACTGGCCGGTGTCAATGGATTTTTCAAGGCTAAAAATCCTAAATCTATATTTCTTTATACAGGAGAAAAAAATTATTGAGTCCCTACAATACACTATAGGCACATGAAATAATCACAAGTCTGAAATAAGAAACTCATTACTAAAAATTCGGATTATGGGTTTCTTTTAGAAATGAATTAAAAAATTATGACGTAAGGATATGTTAAAAAATCTTACAATGACATAGGCTAACAGGCGTATTAGCAAAGTTTGTTTCTCGTTCCTTTCATGCGACACTAACTACCATAAAGTTTAAAAACTATTGTTAAATTTAGAATACCACTAATAATAATTGCCAGATGGATTCTGTCATGGACACACCATAATTACTAGGGTTATCGAAGAATAACAGATACATGCAATTCGTTTTAAAAGACCCAACATATGAGAGATATTATATAAATCAATGCTTAATAAATTTTAAACATTCATCTACGTATATAAATTTATTTTAGATTACATTTCCTTATTCTGTGGATTTTTTAATGTATAAGGACGTGATAAATGAACATTATGTAACTATATTTATTGACTAATATACATTTAACATACTTTACACAATTTAAAATATTAACGTGTTGCAATTTCGATAATATATGTTGCTATTTGCATTGGTGAGATTGTAGAAGGATCTGCAGTTACTTCTGGTCGTGTACTGGTGTCAGTAGAACTCCAAACAAGTCTGTTTTGGTCCTCGGTCCATTGGTTACCTCCCAAAGTTGTTAGCCGGGAGGATGTGACAGTGAAGGTTGAGAAAATGTCCTGAAAAAATAGTTTAATAACGTTAATCCTGCTGTAAATCAAATTATTTTGTAAAAAATCGCTTTGGTCTCTTTCACTTCTAAAATAAAAGTAACAAAATGTTGTTAAAACAAATGTATTGTTATGCTGTTACGTATTTAGATAATAACTTGAGATGAAATAAAACTAATTTCATAGAGCATGAGTATGTAGGTACTTTACATTATAACAACATATTATTTTCCCTTCGTTCCAATTGTAGAAAATATGGACTGTCATGTTTCATTAATTGGAAAATTTTGAACAAAGTGTTTTCAATTGCTTAATTTCAGTAACTGAATACATCAGGGTGAGATAAACTAGTATGCAGAGCAGTTATAGAATTAATGTTCATAAACATTTAGCCCCTAATCAAACATAGAAATTGAAATACACATATAATAAAATAAAAATACAAATGAATATAAGAGGTAATTTATTAAATATTAACAACATAAAACTAAGAAGACCGAGCGACTTGACGCAAGCGGTGTTGTTCAATACACTCGCGGAAGCTCCATGTTCAAATTTCTGTGCTGACTAACCTCAGTTTTTTTTTATTTTCCTTTTATTACTTTAGAACTTTTTTCAAAACATGGGTGGGGAATAAAAGTGTAATGATTTATATCGTCAGGACAAACACTGAATTTGAATTTTATAACCAGACCTCATTTCATCATAATCACAATTTAATAATATCGATAAAAATTAGGTCTTTTAACTTTCACAAGAAGATACGACCGCACACAATTGATATATAGGTTCTCTCAGCCTGCTGAATACAACCAAAATATCCTAGACATGATATTACATTAAATGGTAAAGCTTCTATAAATAATAATGAAAAACAAGGAAATGAAAATAGGAATAACAATTCTTATTCAATTCCATTTTCAATGTTCAATATCGTATATGATCTCAGATGTTAAAAGTTTCTATAAATAAACTTGAAATAAAAATTAGAAAAGGAAAATAGGAATAATATCTATTCTTATCCGATTTCTAATGACATTTCTAATGGACGTTTTCCTCGTTTAAATGAATACACCTGATACGTATCTATTTTCTAAGTCATTGCTATTTTCATTTCCATTTCTGTATATTGAAATATGTTCTTCAAATCTTTGAATTTATAAATATATGATTTTGCTTTTATTTTAAAAGTACACTTGACATGAAATGATCTTCCCCGCTTTGACTTAAAACATCAAAAATCAATTTCATAAAATTAACATAGAGCGTTTTACCTGTGACGCTGAAATATGTGTTAGGATTTTAGAATCTCGTATACAGTACTTGTCTACAATATTTTATTCACTTGAAATATCTGAGGTAGACCTACTTTTAAATATTAGCAGCATGTCATCTACCATGGGTAATTTTAATTGAAAAATCGACGTATCAACAAACGATCCATCCATAGTAATTCTGCCCGAAGGCAGGTCCTTCACTGCAGTCATAGCATTTTCATGCTATGCTTGCAGCTTTACTGGGGAATTGTAGGTGTGTAGCTTCCCGTTGCTTTCCACACCGCTGAAGGATGATGATGATGGCCATATGATTTCGGGGACCGTTTGGGCCGTAACGTTTTCCTGACATTTGTCTTACAAGCGAGGAAAAACCCCGATAAAAACCTCACCCAGAAAAACTGCTCCGACCGGGGATCGAACCCGGGCCCGCTGCGTGACATGGCAGCACGCTACCTCGAGACCACAGCGGTGGACCAACAAACGGTATTATATCAAATTGTTTCTTTGTGAAAACTCTTTCAGTTGTGTTTATGAACGTTGATAAAATTATTTAATGTCATATTTTAACTGTAACATAGACAAAAATGGAAGCAACACATAGACAGAATGAAGATAGATATCCAAAACAAATAACAAAATACAAACCTAAAGGCACCCGAGATGTAGGCAGACCTACAAAGAGATGGGCTGGAGTCGGAACGGGTCAACAGACCTAATCCATGAATGCAGATGATGATGATGATGATGATGATGATGATGATTTTAACTGTGTTCCATATATTAAAATTAATTTATAGCACTCTTTTATATCTTATATAAAACGAAACTGTTAATGATGGCATTTTACCTCAAAATTTATTTCAACTGGTTGAGAAAGTTCGGTGTCATCATCAGGCCCCATGATGTGCTCCACTCTTATCAGAAGAGAGTTCTCATCCCATGGTTCGAGAGAATGAATGACAATATTTGATGGCAAGTCTTGGTTCAATCCAACAAACTAAATAAAAATAAGATTGTAATGTATTATGTTTTTCTTATAAACTGAAATGCGTTAAAGCAGAGGTGATATGTTTGTATAATTTTTATTCTTGTTAATCTGCATTATTTTCATCTCTTCACTAGTTATATTTTATGCTTGAAAAATACAGAGAGTTAACATGTTCCCTACATATTTATTTCACAAAACAAGGTTTATAAATACATATTACATTACTTGAAAAATGTATGCAAAGCAAGTTTATCGTTTTTAAATAATCAAACTGTTTTATATTTATATGCAAGACTTCTCTGGATTATGAAGTTCTAATTACTATAAAATATAGGCCTATGATAATATGGCATATGTTTAGTTTTCAGGATACAGAAAATTCTTGCGAATTAATTTAATATAATCTCATAGCTTACATAATAATATATTAAATATTTTACATTAATCACGGGGTCTTATCATATATTATTTCATTATCAAAATTATTATTTAATATGCGATTTCCGCATAATCTACCATTTGAACGTTTAGATATTAACATAATGTAATATCAAACTTAATATTAAAATAATGGAGTAGTTTTGACCTTTTTTAACATGCTGTAATGTTAAAGAGATTAAAAATATAGAAACAAAATATTTTTATTTACTTTTTTAACTATACCATATATTAAAGTATATTAGAAGATACAGTATAGCGTTTGAAAAAAAATAGCATATTTTTCACACAGTGTATTAAAGGAGAATAAATATATAACCTTGAGCATTTTTAGAACTGTACAATTACATAATAAAATATAAATATTTGTAATCTAGCTAATAATGTTAAACAAGAAAAAGAAATGTATGTGCGTGCGTGTGGGAGAGAGAGAGAGAGAGAGAGAGAGAGAGAGAGAGAGAGAGTGAGTGTGTGTGTGTGTGTGCGTGCGTGCGCGTGTGCGTGTGCGTGTCCACAATACCGTATATTCAAGACTGTGACATTTCTGTGACTAGCCTCCTCCTTGGTGTAAAATGTAATGCCATAACTATTTGTGTTAAATTTCGAAAAACATATAAAATATAAAAATCAGTAAAAAATAATAGAATTATAATAAAATATTCAGTTGTCCTTTTACGAAATCATATATACAGACAATATAGCATTTAACTTTTCAACTAAGTTTTTTATATATGTAGGCCTATTGTAAATGTTATTTTTAAAAAATTCAGTTTTGCATGTTTTAACTTTGTTTCTATTCCCTCCCATTTGGCAAACCCTAACGAGATCAGATAACTTAATAAACAAAATACAATGTGGAACATTTTTCTAACTACCCGTACTTAGTACAGGTGATTAGACATTATAACAAAGAACATATTTTTGTCTCCTCACTGTAGAAAACAGTTACTATTTTATATTAAAATTCTTATAGTTAGTTTTCCTATCATGTTTAGTTTGGTAATTGAAGTTTATAGTTCCGGTGCTTCATAATTGTAAGCAAGTCAAGTTCTTCTTCTTCTTCTTCTTCCGAATGCAGTATTGGGTGATGATGCCCGTTCTGCGACTACAAAAACTGATCTTTCCATCGGTTGAAGGGTCTTCCGAGTTCTCTTTTGCCTTTAGGGTTGAGGTGGTAAATCATCTTTGGTAAACGGGAATTTGACATTCTCTGGACGTGTTGGAACCATTTAATCTGATAATTTTGTATATGTTCAACCATTTCCCTACCATTCCACTGCATCCTTATCTCATCACTTTTCATTCTATCCCTTAATGTTACTCCAGTTAGTGATCGGAGGAATCTCATTTGTGAACTATTAATGCGGGATTTATCTTTTGCTCGAAGTGTCCAGCATTCACTTCCGTATAGTAGAGCAGGTTTGGCTATGGCATTATGAAATCTCAATTGGATTTCTTTCCTCATTTTTTTTTCCAAAATTTCTCCTAATTATACCATTTAATCTGTTATATTTTTCTAAATTTGTTTCCAAATCTAGCAAGTCAAGTTAATTATTCTTAAATAATACAATTGTATTCTGGAACAATTAGCCATTCATTAATCCCATTAGAAACATTAAAGTGCATAGATTTTAATTATAATGTTTTATGTCTGTTAGTCTGTCCACCGCTATGGTCTCGGTGTAGCGTCGCTACTTTGTAAGCAGCGGGCCCGGGTTCGATCCTCAGCCGGGACAAGTTTCCTGGGTGATGGGATTTTTTGGGGTATTTCCTCACCTGTAAGACAAATGTCAGGAAACTTTAAGGTCTCGAACATCATCTGGCCATCATTATCATATTCGCCGGTTTACTATGAATGTGTGTACTGAATTGTGTGTTTCGTCTTAATATTGCGTTATCTCGGAGGAGGCCCTGACATTGAGCTGATCCCTCTTTCGGGAAGGCCCTCCATATCCTTGTGTGGTCAAAAAAGTATGTGTGTGTTCCTTGGTTAAAATCTCTCTCTCCACAGTTCGTATCATTGTAAAGACCGGGTGGCGTGTGGCATGTAAAAGTACCTATAAGGTAATAGGTTAATGAAAAAATGGAATGTCAATTAGTCTTCTTGCTATATCCATAGATTAGTAAATATATGACGAATTAATGTACATATCTAGTAATTATAAGAATGGATATATTGGGAATACAAGAACAATATTCAGAAATGTGAATTACGCCAAGTTTAAAAATAAGGTATTTACTCATAATTGTATTAATGAGTTAATCAAATGTAAATCGCGCGTATTGTGATAAAGTCTTACTTCCATAGTGTGTACGTTGGTCCAGCTAATAAAGTCCACGCTAGTTGGGGTCATAAAATACCAAGGGCCTAGGATTTTACTCGTCGAAGTCAATCTTCTTTCAGCAGCAAAACTGGGTGAAGCTCCAGTAGTACTTCCCACCATTACAGTGTGCTTTCCTCTAACCACCAGGCCTCCAGAATATTCAAGTTCATCCAAAGATTCTCCTATTCCAAATCCATCGTCATTCAAAAGCCGTCTGTGGAGCTGGAAGAAAAATATCGAAGTTAGATTTGTAGTGATTAGATAATTTTATAAAATTTCACTTCAGCAATTCTATATAAGTAAAAAATAACTTAAACTAAGTCTACTGTGCGGTATGTATACCATCCCTACGTCCCTCCTTGAGAACATGGGTTCCACCTAAGTGGAGTTTCTTGACCTTTCTACTTCATTTACGCTTATTTCCATAGGCTACAGATGTAAATGAGTGTCATATGCTACAGATGTCAGCACATTACCTCAATGTGACATCTAGTAGGAAAATAAGGTATTACTTGAATAGGAAAGGTCAATTTTTTTTTTCAATTTAGGCTTGAGTTCTTTTACGAGCGCGAAAATATTCAGCCTCGGAACCCACGAATTCCCGGAGGACTTTTCTCTTGAATTGTTTCATCCTAAAGTCCTTCGACCCCAGCGGAGTTTGACCCGCAACCCTTGGGACTAGAGGCAAAGAACATATCCCCTAGTCCACCGATGCCGACTGTTGTACATTGTTCATTTAACGTGTTATATAATATACAAAGTAATTTATAACTATGTTGAAAACTTTTAGGGATGATAGAAGAGACATATATTAACAACTTTCATATAGCGACCCATATCCAGACCCGTCATATTTTATAGATAGAAGCATTAGTTGAATAGACGATGGTACCTGCATTCAGCCAGGTGAAGGACATTTCACCATTGTAATGTGTAATATCTATTGATATTACCGATACTAACTAACTAACTCACTGGCACTATCGAACCCGTACGTTCATGGCCCCGCGGACATAAGCTCTCCATAAATCTCTATCCTGAGCTAATGTTTTCCAATCATTCCCTGTATAATCTACTTCCCTCAAATCATAGTTAATGTTATTCTCCCACCTCATTATTGGTCTACCAACTGAGCTTTTCCCTCTGGCTTTCCTACAAGAAACTTCCGTCTTTCATTCCCCATACGTGCCACATATCCTGCCCATCGCAGTCTACGAGACTTAACTGTTCTTATTATATCTGGCTTCCTATAAAGACCATGTAGTTCATTGTTATGTAGTCTTCTCTTTCACCTGTCTGCTCATCTCTCTTTGGTCCAAAAAGTTTCCTAAGAACTTAATTCTCAAATACTCGTAATCCCATTTCCTCCCTTAAAATAAGAGTCCATGTTTCGCATCCATAAAATATAACTGGTAGAAAAATAGTTTTATATATTTTCTTTTTTACGTTTTTTGAAAGGAGTTGGGAAGTCACAGGGATTATGGGGAAGTCAATAGTATCTATAATGTATAATAGCACGCATTCCAGAATTGAGCCTATGTTCATTTCTTTGTGCATCTCATTCCTATTTGTGATTATTGTTCCTAGGTATTTGAATTCAGCCACTTCCTCAAAATTTCCCTCATTTGTCATTAGATGTCCATTTGCATTATGTAATGTATTTCTGTATGTGATCATATGTTTAGTTTTGTTGATATTTACTTCCAGTCCCAATTCCTTAGTATTACTCGATAGTGTGTGCTATCGTCCAATAGTACTACATCATCAGCATAAAGATATTACCGGTACTTTCAAGTTTATTCAACAAATAAGAGTTCGCAATAACAAGTAGAAGATTTAGATTAATATTATCATTATGTAGCATTTCCAGACATGGGTTTTATATGAAAGTTGTTTATGATTGTCTCCTCATTATTCTCTTGAGGTTCATAATATCGTCACTGAATATTTTCAAAAACTTAATATATAATATCATTAAAAAACAATTCTATAAACATTATTTCCAAAATTAATATCTTCTGAGTATCTAGGTGTGAAGTAATCTCCCAGTTGTTTGCAATTTGTAGGTACTCTAGATCCCACTGCTTTATCTGTATTAAAACAAATGTTTAAAATAAGTCATAATAATAATACTAATAAAATTCATGACAAAATTCGTAGTCACAATATATATCATAATATGAAATTATAAAATTGAATATCTGTAAGTTATTAACGAAATTGAATCTTACCCGTACTGAATTTAAAAATATTATATTATAATTTTATATTCAGTCGATAATACAGTATTAAACATTATCAAAACAACATTTCTTAGTATGAAAACGTACCATGAGTTCGATTTGTCCATCATTGAGACTGGAACCTCCTTGGGCTCGGTCAGTCAAAATTGCAAATTCTTGAGCCTTGTCTGTATCTCTTATAAGTATAGTAGAAGTAACTGGATAATAATTTCCAGAAACAGGTTCACTGATATCTGAATTTCTCGTACGTTCCAACATGTCTCTTCCATTGGAATCTGTGTAGAATAGTCCATTTGTGTCGAAATCAGTCGTGAAACGAGTGATAACCTCTTTGCCAATTCCATCGCTGAAAAAAGTAGATTATATACATCAAAATTAATTTTTCTCTACATTGAACTTATTTATAATACATTCCACTTTCAAGGTTAGCAAGTTTTTAAAGTGGAAGTCTAGTTAAAACATAAATATATTTGATATTATGTCCATAGAATAGAATATATTATTTAATACTGTTTTAAATATATTATTTAATACTGGTTTAAATTACATATTACTTACTCAACTGGAATGGGACCCACAAGCCATTCGAACTCCACGTAGTTTTCTTCTTTGTATACTCTGATCACTTGCCTTACCCATGAGTTGATTGTTTGATGGATTTCGTCAACAATATCACCTGAAGATTAAAACATATTTTGCAGTTCTACCCTGAGATTTCCACATAATTCTCCTGAAATTGATATTAAATTTACTCTTTAAATTCCGTCAAACGGCGCTACTTTGCTTCTGTAATAAAAACACGTTTGAATCATCTGGAAGAAGATCCCCGATCTGCTATCTTTATCGACAGCAGTTGATGAAACTTTATTTTTATTACAGGAGCAATGTAATCCCTATATGAACAAAGTAGCCCCGTTTGATGTTATTTCCATTATAATTTTCTTTAATTATTTACTTCATGTTATTTTTCTCTGCCTGTTTTTCTTATCTCCGGACGCAAGCTTTGTTCTTCGGATGATGCCCATTTACTGCTACTTAATAGGTATAGAATTTTATTATAGTTATCATTTATAGTATAATATTGTATAGAAGTAAAAAAAGTTAGGCCCATAAAATCCATTCAGGGAGAGGGTCTCCTACTTACGTAGGGATGGCTCGTTATTTCGTGAGTTCTTTCTTGGTTTTATTTTGCCTCTTACTTACAAACAGAGATGAGATGCACAAAGAAATTAAACTTAGGCTCAATTCTGGAAATGCATGCTGTCATGCATTACAAGGACTCTTGTTGTCCCAACTTCTCTAAAAAGCTTTATACTGAAAATATATCAAACTTTTATTCTCCCAGTTATGATATATGGATGTGAAATATGGACTCTTTCTTTAAGGGAGGAGAAAATATTACGAGTAGCCTATTTGAGAACAAAGTTCTTACGAAAATGTTTGTATCAAAGAGAGATGAGTTTAGTGGTGTAGTGGTTGTGTTTCTTTCCTCTAGTCCTGAGGGTCGCAGATTCTAACCCGTCAGGGGTCGATGGATATTTTTAGGATGTAAAAATCCAAGGGACAAGTCCTCCCGGAGGGACTCGTGACTCCCGAGTCTGAAGATGTTTCTTTTAAAAAGGCCATTGTGCAAATTTAACCGACCTTCATATATCCAAGTAATACCTTAGATCCCTGGATGTATACTTTAGGCGATGCGCTAACCACATGTCGCTCGTTGACATCTGTAGGAAAATAATCGTAACTAAATTATCCTGGTCGAGAAACTCCCGCTACGGAGTACCAATGTCCCCACGCGGAACGTATGGGGTATACTGTACACATAAAGAGAGATGAACAAGCAGGCGAATGGAGAAGAAGCACTTTTATACACAATATTATACCATGAATAATATTATATATTGTAGAATACGTAGTATATTTTTCTAGGGGTAAATGCGGTCGTCACGCTTGGCTGAGATCTCGTGGCGTATGTCTAGTAAAATGGGAGCCTAAACCTCCTACTACCCCAAATGCCTCCTTAGGTCTCCTTACCTTTTATATACTGTACATGTTGCAGTAAATCTAAACATATTTCTTATAAATGAGTTGCATACTTACTATAAATTATAGTATTTACATCAGACAATAAAATAAACTACAGTAATAAATAAACTACAACAATTACAGGAACACAAATCGGCCACGGCAGATTAATAGTCACAATGCTCGCTTCTGTTTCCGAGGTTCGCAGGTCGAAACCCGCCGGGATCGACGGATTTTTATTACATAAATATCCTGATCATGGCCCATTCGGAACAGACGTAAACCTGTGGGCCCCGTATCGTATATTTACGGCTCGTAAAGAACCTCATGTTTGAAATAAAAAGCCTTGGAGCAAAATGTGTCATCTTTCGAGTCCAGATTTAAATTGAAACTCAAATGACCCATAATAATAAGTTGTTAAAGAGATATATTAAATAAAGTGCTAACATTACCACAAGAATTAAAACATTGAAGAATTAATCAATGTCCTTATTTACCTTTATAAACTTCATAATAAGCTGTAGTTCCAATCTGGATGGGTTCTGGATTTGCAGGTCGAAAAACGTGTGCACCCGAAGATCTATTTGCAGGCTCTTCATTGTTACCTGCAAAACTTTCGTAGTAATAAAACTTTTGGTCTAAAGCAAATTCTACACCATTCCTTACTATTGACGTCACATAACCAGTTTGTCTATCCAAATTTACTTGAAGATCCTGTAAAAATAAAAATAAATGTGAATATTATTAACAAAGTTGATAATAATTAGAGAAAATAAATAAGTATAATCTAGATCTAATGTCTACCTTTTATCCTGTTATGTTTTTACTTCAAATCAGACTCATTCTTACATAAATATACCATCCATTGATCTCTAGCTACAATAAAATTATGTTTTGTTTTAAACTACATAATTGTATGGCTTATTACAGTCTAACAAACTAGTATTTGCTACACTTCTCCCTTTCTTGAGATTTATAAATATGGGATTTGAAATATTAAAAAATTGCTTTTTCCAGAAAAATGAGAACCCATATTATATTATCTTTTCTTATATGCATCATTATAATGTCCATTTGAAATGACTTTCATTACAAAATTGCAATATATATAACATTTTAGAGAGAAGAAAAAAACTATATTTCGGATATGTGTGCTCACTAATCTGAGAAAACATGTAATTTTTAAAATTTGAACACTCCTTCAGATCCTGCATATGATGGAAATTTGTAGATAGAATATGTATAGCGATGGAATAAGCGAAATTTAATATGTTAACAACTTTCACCTGAACTTCATAAAATATTAATATTTTAAATACAACCTACATCATCCCCTATGGTTGTTTCAGTTGTGTATAAAAGTGGTATGAAAACATCGCTGATCCTTTTGATGTAATACGATCTAAGACCCAGAGGAGGAATGTTAATCGCTCTGAACACGAGGTCGTAAGTTGCAGCACTTCCCTCTCTCTCTGGTAGCAAGAGCACTGATTCTGGGATCGGAAGAAATTGATGGGACTGTCCAATAGCTGAAAAAAATGCATAGAAATATTAGTAATATATACATCATTATCATCATCATGAACAAATTCGTTTTAGGCCATGTGGCCTATACGGTAAACCTAGCGAAGATGGTCTTGATCTTTCCACCGATGTTTTGGTCTTCCTTGGTCCCTATGTCCAGTTGGGGTATATTGGAATGCCAATTTTAGAAGTCTATTTCTTGCCATTCAAATAATATATACATCTTAAATAATATCACTAACAACATGAATAAAGGTATAGAAATATATTTTCTTTAAAACGATAAATTTAATCTATAAGATATTTTAATTATATTTACTCCAAAAAAACTACTTAATGTCTGCCCACTTATATTACTTCCATTCTGATATTAATAAATTATCTATATGCATTCTTATCTGGTCGATAAAGAGTCAACCCAATAAATCTCAATCTTGCTAAAATATGTGTTGTTTATACCAGATTTAGTCAAAAAATGGGATACAAAATCAGACGTTCGATGAATCAACTACGAGTAGTCCTATAATAAGTATATCCAATTAAAAGTTTGTCAGTGTCACGCCTATCATGTGATATCTTATCTAATTAATTTTAGCTCTATCGCCTGACTCTATCTGAGAGTGTGTAATTACTCAAAGTTTGTCGGATAATACTGAAGCCTTGTGAGTCAGTTTTCAAATGTTTTGTAACATAGGATTTTGTATTAATGTGAACCAGGTGCATAATATACCATAATTAGATTTCTTAAGGTTGATAACCAAATCAAATGTTCAATATCAAAGCTTTCAGCCACTATTTCTGAGACGGTATTTTTGAGAATTAACTGGAAATCTTATGACCATAAAACGTTTCCAGACAACCGATCTTGAAATTGGCGTAGTATTTTCAGAACCAACATTATTATTATGTGCATGTTATTTTTTTATCACTTCAGGCTTGAAGGATGTGGTATATCCAAATAAGATAGCTTTTTATAAGGTTGGGCTCCTTCCTAAAATGTAATTAATACATGTCGTCGGATGTCAATGTCCATAAGGAGATGTTACAATTGAATACATTTAATCAAAGCTCTGAACTTTTTTCAAAGTAATTGATCTCAAAGCATTAATCATTGGCTTCTACTTTTTTTCATCTGATGGCTACAAATATTGAACTATTTTTACTGTTATTTTGAGGGTATAGTATATGAACGGTACAAAATAAGAGAACCTGTACACATCGTTCCAATTTATTCCTAAATTATCCAATATATCGATAGTAGTTGAGATACTTTTCGCACTTCAGTAGCAGGTTTAATATGCAAAATTAATTATAATACTAATATAATAATAATAATAATAATAATAATAATAATAATAATAAAATAGATAGATCATCGGTTGATTAATGTCTTTGACATCGTCCGATTCCTAATAGCCAATTTTGTCGGTCCATCCAATCTCCTGGTTGTAGATGTTTCTCCTTCATATATAAACATATTCCCTTTAATAATAATAATAATAATAATAATAATAATAGTAATAATAATAGTAATAATAATAATAATAACAATAATAATAACAATAGCAATAATAATAACAATAACAATAATAATAACAATAATAATAATAACAATAATAATAATAACAATAATAATAATAATATAAGAATAACACTAAGTAATGACTTACCATCAGGATCCTGAATGAGGTATGTGCCAGTTGAAACAGGTACTCTAACTGTGTGGTTGACGGCGTGACTTAATGGATTATAAACTGTCGCAACGAATTTTTCAGATTCCGAAATCCAACAAATGCTAACATTCAATTCTAGGCAACTTCTCGTTTGCACGCCCACATAATCGTTGAGGGAAATGAGTTGACTGAAACCAAATATCAATCATAGAAAATTGAACTACAATAAAAAAGTTTTTAGTATAATAAAATTAATATGTAATGAATTATAATCGTTGATAAGAATTATAATTTTACAACTATTTTGTACCTAATCAACGGTACTTCTTATAACTTTCATACACTAAATAACTTCCAACAAATAACTGTCCCTATTTCAAATATTTGTCGCTGGTTTGTCAGAAGTAAATAAAGAGGCTATATGGGCTTCTTACTTTATAATGCAACAGACAACATGAATTGACTCAATATCATCTCACAAACTTTGGAAAAAATACGCATCCGAGGAAAATATTGAAAGATCTTAATACTCAGATAAATATATGGCCCTATATGAGATCGGGAAGAGTGGCGAATAAGATAGAACCATGAACTCTGCCAGTTATTGAAGTTACACATAATTTCAACTTTCTGTTTTCTTTATACTTTTGGTACATATGTGATTTCATCCTATTCAGAGAGAGCATTAAATATATGATAATTATGTTTTCTCTTTGTATAATCAACATTTAAAATCTTAATTAATTTTTTTCATTATTTTACAAATCATCAGAAGTTTTTTTTATAGAAATGGTAACGTAATTTTATTTATGATTCCAAAGAGCACATGTAAAAAATATTTTCCAAATTGATGTAAAACAAAATAAATATCAGTATTAGTACTACTTTATAAAATAGAAATTGACGACGCTGAGAGATTTTTTGCTGATGCATGAAACACAATTTCATAAATTCTATGTTCTATGACAGTAAAAGTCTTCTGAAAGTATCTTCTGTAAAGGGAATTACAGTACAGTGTTTACAGTTTTTTTCATAAAATTAAAGTATCTTACTTGAGTGACGTCTCTCCAGCTAATCTTCCTTCTTCAAGTGTATTTGTTGAAGCCCTCATATAATCATCTGCGACATTTTGTTTCTCTGTGCCTGTGATGGTTTGATGATTTTGCATAACTCCCATACCCTCCCTCATGTTGTTCAGTCTTGTCGGATCTGCCCTAATCCTCTGAGTCTGAGATGACAACTGCTTCGATGCCTGTTAAAAATACTACTGTTATACGAACACTTCTTTTGTAAATCTTAATTGGTGCTATTATTAATCAACATATTTATAATTTTACTATTTTAGATAACTTTTTGTTAAATTGTTAGATATTATTAAATATTACTAATTGTTTATCTATTTTTATAAGATTCATGATGTGTTCCGTTGAGGTATTATTCAAAATTAGTATAAAATTATGGAATATTCACCTGCCTGAAAGGTCTGTCTTCTCAACTTAATTAATTATTTAACTTTAGCGCTTTCGGGACTTGTCCCATCATCGGCAGGATTCAAAACTGGTGTTTCACTGAAGATCTGGTAGAGGGGGTTGCATGTATTGGGTTCGTTTTCGTTTATCAGGCTGTCGTGCACAGATAAAATAATCCAGCGAAGATAAACGTACTCGAAGAGATGGAAATCATGAAAGCAGCTCACAACAACGACAGCCTGATAAACGAAAACGAACCCAATACATGCAACCCCCTCTACCAGATCTTCAGTGAAACACCAGTTTTGAATCCTGCCGATGATGGGACAAGTCCCGAAAGCGCTACAGTTAAATAATTAATTAAGTTGAGGAGACGGACCTTTCAGGTGAATATTCCATAATTGTATACTAATTTTGTTTATCTATGTTAAATAAATCATTAATGCTTGCAAAAGATCTTTAGTACTCCTAACTTAAACACATGAGAAAGTTCGTTATTATGCCAATTCGCATAATGCTAACATGTACATTATCATAACTGGCAACATAGTACATGTTGATGTCTCAATTGAGTATTGGGAATCAGATTGTCTGCCAAAATCAAGTAGAAAGGATTAGGGATGGGTTGCAAATCTTTCACAAATTTAGCTTTCAGTTTTCGGATCAGAAATTGTTGGAACCTCATGTCTTTAATTCCTCCAAAGAAGAGCGGACCTCTTGATGATGATAATAATTTAGATGACCGAATTGAATTAAGGGACTTCTAAACCCGCATTCCAATAGAAAGGCTGTTGATAGTGGATGAGTCCTATATTTAGACAATGAGTTATGAAACTTTGCGGAAATGAGCTCGGAAGACTTATTAGAAATTAACTTTTATAAGATTCATGATGTGTTCCGTTGAGGTTTATTCAAAATTAATATAAAATTATGGAATATTCACCTGAAAGGTCCGTCTCCTCAACTTAATTAAATTAATTAAATTAATTAAGTTGAGGAAACGGACCTTTCAGGTGAATATTCCATAATTTTATATTAATTTTATTAGAAATTGTCTAAAATTATTGTGATGCAAATGAAGAAAAAGAAGACCGTAATACGATATGTCAGTTCCTTCAACTAAGCAAGTGAAACAAATAAATATGTGTTTATACAAATAATGCAGTGGCAGGACAGTGATAAATTATGTGGTTCCTATAACGAATACAGTAGTGCACATATATGTTAGTATGTATAGCATTAAAATTTTGTTTTAGTTCCACCCTTGCTATGAGCCAAATAATTTCATGAAACAGACAATGGTTGTGTAATGAGGGTTGACTGTAAATTTTGAGACACATAGATTAAAATATAAGATATTACTGCGTAGCTATGTTGGGTTTGATCACCATATTTAACAAAGTTAAACATATTTATATTATGTAGGGTTTACAGGGTTAAGGAAGCTTTGTTATTATAACATAGGCCTAATGTACATGTGGGATAGCAAAGGATGTCGGATCTAGTACCTATGTGGAATTCAAGTTCACAACAAAACATAAGACCAAGTTTTAATATGTTTACCCTGTCAACTATGTTTTTTCTACTGCGTCAAATTTACAGTTTAGTTCCAGATATTTAGATGGGAAATAATCATAAATGTTGTTCTAAAATGATTCACCACACTATTATGTTAGAGATCTAATATATAAAAATGAATGTTTGTTTGTCTGTTTGTACTTATTCACGGCCATACCGTTGATCCGATTGTGATGGTGCTTTTTGCAAAATGTTCAGGAGATCCCCGTGATGAACATAGGCTATAAGAGAGTTGTTGATACTCAACTCCTACACCCTTAAAAATCGCCCTTTGTTATAAAAAACATGAAAAAAGTAGTTCTTTGGACGTTTAAATGGCTTACGCTGCCTAAACCATAACAAATACATAAAATTAATGTACACAGAATTGAATATCTAAAATACCTCTACAAAAACGTCCACGACAGCATATGTTTATCTCTTACGGATAACTCACAATAACCATTTTTGTCTTTAATTGATGCCAAGATGACCGAGACAAGTACGTAGATTCCTGTGCAAGCATAGCAGCACATGGCGGATATTCTTTTACGGATAACTCACAATAATAAATTTTATCTTTTAGTTCATTTATGCCAAGTAGATCGAGATAAGTAGATTCCCGGGCAACACCGGGTAATCAGTACGGGGAATCTTAAAATAATTACGATATATATTGATAATTATTTTTCATTTTACTTATTCAACTAATCATTAATTTTTGTCTTTCAGCTCATTTATGCCAAGAAGATCGGGATGAGTAGATTCCCGGACAACGCCAGGTAAACAGCACGGGGTATCTAAAAATAATTACGATAAAAATTGTTCCTTCCACTTATTTAACTAAACATAAAACACATTAATTTTCGTATTTCAGCTCATTTATATCAAGAAGATCGAGGTAAGTAGATTCCCGGGCAACGCCGGGTATTTAGCACGGGGCATCTAAAAAATATAAATTTATAATTATTTTTCCATTCAATTATTCAACTAAACATAAAAGCACATTAATTTTCATTCATTAAAGCGTAGCAGCGCACGCCGGGTATTAGCTAGTCTTCAATATAATGTTAATATACAGAGCATTATCGCAAAAAGGAAATTTTCTGAATTAAACTTGGGAACAAGTTAATCCATGAGGGTAGCAGAATACTAGCATATAATAATATAATAAAAAGAAAACTAATTGTTAATAAGGCGAGGTTAATGATTTATCGGAGCGGGTGTGAAACACATTTCATAAGGTAAGAAGGAACAGTTCGTTTCATAAATGCCAATAAATATTATAATGTAAACACTTGCCTGAAGTAAATTGTTTCCCAGTCTCTCGAAATATTTGTTGGTAGGTCGTGACGTATAGAATCCAGTCCAGTAGGAATTTTCATCAGAAGCATAAGGGAAGAAGTCATCTTGTTTGGTAGTAAATGTAAAACCTGCATCATTCACAGCCTTCAGATAGCAAGAAGGCGTTGAGTAGATTACGTTCACGCTACCATTTGCATTCGCATACCTGAGAATTATTGTTCTTTATTAGTAAATGTATTTCGTGTAAAACAGAATGGCTAATTTAGTAATTTAGTCTGCCTTTTCAATAAATTAAGTATTTACTTGGATCAATCGAAGAAAACTTTAACAAGATATATACACATTTTTGTGCTTAATAGGTTCCTAGGCAGAAAAATAACAAAAATTGGTAGAGGGTTCAATCATTTGGAGGAGGGAGTTTTTATTGGGGTTCTGAATTGAGATTTTGTCATTTATAATTTTATTTTCAAATTTAATTGGTTCTTAGGGATCAAAATAACACATTTTCAAGAAAAAAATTTAGGGGGGGCACCTAAGGGGGTTTTATGCAAGGTATCATATATGAAACCTTTGGTCTCAACCAAGTTTTTGCCCTTTAATTGATGCCGCCCTCTAAAGATAGCAGTTGGAAACGAAAAAATACTGAGTTGAGACTCTGAAAGTATCGAATATGATACCACCGACCACAGTGAGTTGAAGTTCTTCCCGAAGCAAGAAAAAATTAAACGCCAATATATCATATGTTAAGAATACAGGAGGATTCGAGTAAAAGATAGAGAGATCGAGCACTGTAACGTGTGGTTTTTAATCTTTTATATTCACTAAATTTTGCAGATGGCCCAGGTATTAATAGCACAAGACCACGATAACAAAGAATATATGGCTAAAAAAACTAAATGAAGAATATGAAAAATGGGGACTTTATATGAACATTGAGAAAACTGTGTATAGGAGATGAAATGGAAAATATAAATTTCAACATTGGAGAAGAACTAAAAGCTAGTATTGAATGCACTTATTTAGGAACAAAATTAGATAATTCAGGCGATAACACAGTGGAAATTAAAAATATAATCGCTCAAACAAAACAAGCAATAAATGTTTTAAACTCTGTTTGGTGGAGCAAAAATATTTCAAAAAATGGAAAATTACAAATATATCAAACCATAATTCAGAGCATTTTAACATATGGTGCCGAAGTCTGGCAAATTCCTGCCGGGGAAACGAAAATAATTTTAAGTACAGAAATGGATGTTTTAAGAAGATCAGCTGGAAAATCTAGAATGGATAGAATACGAAATCAGAAATAAGGGAAATTATGGGTGTAGAAGAGGAGCCAGACATCATAGAAAAGAAAAGATTACAGTGGTATGGTCATGTCAAAATAATGCCAGAGTAAAGATTGCCTAAAATTGTTATGGAATGGATTCCAATTGAAAGGAGGAAGAGAGGAAGACCGAAGAAAACTTGGATAGATGGGATACAAGCAACTATGAATACCAGAGGATTGGAGGAAGATAAATGGATGGACAGAGAGGAATGGCGTTTGGTTTCCGGAAGACGGCGGCAGTTGCCATGATACCGGATGATGATGATGATGATGATGATATTTGCTTGTTCATTTGTATAATAATCCTATTATTTTAACAATGGTACTTAATGATTACAATACGTACTACGAGTAGATACGATAGTTACATCAATACACCGATATGTACAATTTCAGTAATACATAAAGACCTCATTTATATTCACACTGACAGTGAATGCTACGAGAAATTATGTACTGTACTTCTTGAAATTGCTTAAGTAAATGGTGTTTTTTAAGACACGCAGATGATAATTAAAAAAAAAACAATATGCTCTTTAGGATTTCCTAGTTTTAAAGTGTGATGACATTACACTCTTAAATAATTTCTTAATCAGTTGAGTTGGTGTTTACTTGATGAAAATCCATATTTATTAATTTAATAAAAATGAAACGTAGTTTTATTTGATTTTCATATTTATTATATAATTCAGTGACAGCTGTTTCGGAACACTGTACCTTCTTCAGACATGTTAACAAATTATGAATTGTGTTCCAACTGATCTAAGCAACAATACAACAATATTTATTTTATTTTTTTTAATTTAACAAAGGGGATTCATTCAAATCAAGTTGAGAATTTAACAGTTTGTTACTGATTTTAAATTTATTTATTTCTACAGCCTCCAAAAGATCTAACTTCTTACCCTTATCACAAACATTTACAATTTGGTGGACCAAATTTTGAAATTGAACATGCTTGTGATAAGGGTAAGAAGTTAGATTTTTTGGAGCCTGTAGAAATAAATAAATTTAAAATCAGTAACAAACTGTTAAATTCTCAACTTGATCTGAATGAATACCCTTTGTTAAATTAAAAAATTAAAATAAATATTGGTGTATTGTTGCTTAGATCAGTTGGAACACAATTCATTATTTGTTAACATGTCTGAAGAAGGTACAGTGTTCCGAAACAGCTGTCACTGAATTATATAATAAATATGAAAATCAAATGAAACTACGTTTTATTTTTATTTAATTAATAACTAATTTCTTATTTAGGACTTACTTTTTTACGTTAATAAATTCCTAATTTGATGCTGAAAGGCTAATTAACGCCGTTAAATGACGAGTAAAAAGTTGTATTTTTCTCGTAATTTTCTGTTCCTAAATGACTTGTGTGTATACTTACTTTACCAACTTGTCTAAATTGCTGAAATACGACTGTGCTTCTTGGTAGTGAAAATCACCTCCCATTGGGATCAGGATGTTGTTAGTATTATAATACTCTTTCTGGGCGTTAGCGTACTCAATAAAATCATTAATCTGAAAATACATAATTATTTTAACTGTAAACTACGACAAAATTACATAATCGCCTTAATAACTGTAATATCAAAAGCAATTAAACAGGAAGTGTTTCTCAAGATTTTATTTAACTCATTTTCTCTACGTTAATCAAATGTATTCATCCCAATGCTATTAATGTCAACATTTTAACTAAAAAAGGTATCAGCTACAAAAATATTGTGATATATGTTTTCATGAATAAGTTAGAATCATTCAGCCATAAACTTAACCTTTGGTTTAGGTATTCTACTGTAGGCTTACCAAATTAAAATTTGACTTTCAATTATCAAAAATTAATAAATATATTGAGATGTAAATTTGCCCATATATAAATTCCGAAAGCACGTTTAAACGTGCCAGGTAAATGTAACTTGTCGTTCCGCGCCATACCCGAGCGGTTTAAGGCATTATGCTTTAGTGAAGGGCTACTTGATTTGAGCTGGTTCGAGTCCCCATGGGGAAGATATTTTTATCATAGGAATTTTGACCAGTATGGACCTGTGCCCACCCAGCATCGTAAGGAATTTGGGTAGGTACAATAAGATAGCAGCTCCAGTTTGAAAAAATCGCATAAACGGTTTGAGGATCCGATATGCTGACCATGTGTCATCCTTAAACATTATCATCCACGCAGGTGGACGTGAGGCCAACAGCCGGCTGGAGGTCCAAGGACCTTCTAGGCTTTGAGACCTAAGAGGTTTTGGGTGTAAATGTATCATGTGTTGACACCGAGTGTCTTCTCTTGAATTAGCAACATAAAGAACTGAATTAAAAAATAATACCCTTTCATTAACGTTGTAGTCTGGACTGTTCTGATTATCGATGATAGGTTCGTCTTCACAGTTGACAATATCAAAACAAAAACCAGATGGAGCTTCATACGTGCCAGACAGGACTGTTGTGAATATGTCAGCGGACGCACCTGAAATAAATACAATTTACGTTATATTAAACAATTTTTTCTCCCTCAGTTACATCCCATCTCAGATTCATTAATTCTTTGGCCTACAAGTGAAATATTTGGCTTATTTAGTATAAGTTAATCAGTATATAGTATATGTTGGCTGCACTGGAACAGTTAAAATCAATATGGTTGCCACGTCTTCATGTAGTTCAATATTGTGAAAAAATATACTCAAATAATCGTTAGAAAACATGTAAAAATCATTGTAATTGGTGGAAAATAATTTGAAAAATGAAACACTAAGAGTAAAATTTGACAGGTGTTTATGAAGTGATTTAAAATGTCATGTCACATGTTGTAAAGTTTAGTCCAAATTCGCTTTTCACCATCACCCATCACAACAATAAACACCAACCATAATTACTTATTTTAAGAATTCACACTATGAGGTATATTCATTTAGGTAGAATTGTTATTATCACTCACCTCATATTGTGAACAATATGAGGTGAGTGATAATAAAAATTCTACCTAAGTCAACCATAATGTTTATGGAAAAATAGGCTATTCCCAAAATAGTCATTACTGTTGCGTAAAACTAGAAAATAAAAAGTTGAAATGTTTTCTCAAAAGTTCATTTTTTTTACTTCCTAGGTTTCGCTTGTAAATCGACGAAATATTAATTCACATTACAAATATCAAAATTTATGTAACGTCATAGATGTTACGTCCAGTACGATTCCAATTCTGATATATTCTATATTATTGTCCTTAATAATAAAACTTTATAAGTACAAATAATGATAGAAGCCCTAAAAATGCATAATATATTTCTAAATATTGCAGGAATAATATACACTTTCCAAGAAGTCAAATCATTCGCAATGGAAACTTGTCATAACAGGTATCCACCAATAGTACACAACTTTTATTTTGATGTTAATATTAGATATTATAATATTGAGGTAATATCAAGACATCAATATTTATACTTTCAAGTCTCATGGTAGAAAATACCAATTCTAACATGAGATCGGAACAGACCAGCAGGTCTAATCCTTGATGCTGCTGCTGATGATGATGATCAAAATATATAAAATATTTCCACCATTTTGGTATAAGGATATAGATATTGCCTTGAATGCAATGGCCTTAAAATTTACAGATATTAAATCCATAACATGCCTGGTCAAAAACATCTAAAACAAATATTACTTCATATTCGCCTTTTTTATACGAATGAATGAGTGAATTGTGTCTTAAATAATTCATGATATCTTGGAGATGGTTCGGATTTGAGCCAATAACTTACAGGGGAGCTCCTCCATGCCCCTGTATGGGGAGAAAAAAAAAGGATTATATCATCCTTTCCCCGATAGATTTTGTCTCTGTAAAGCCCGGGAAGGCGTAAAACTCCCTTTAAAGTAAGAGCTTAAACTAAGGAACTGAAAGAAAGTATAGAATATTTTGGAATAGTTATTATTCTTTCGATTTTTATAGCAAACAATAATTTTAACAATCATTAAATAAATCAGATCAGACGTCCACTCAAAAGACTTTTGGATGGTGTTTCTCTTGAGGCCGAAACAGGTCAACAAATGGCCTAAATTCGTGAATATGCTATGATGATTATGATATTTCGTATCCTTTGCAGGACTATTTTCGTGGAATGTTTCCTCGTTGTTACCTGATATCAAATTTGATTTCACAGTTGGTATTCATTTACTCCTTTCTCTACTGGTGGACCAATGAATATCCATATTAATTTTTCCCCAAAAATTTCTGAACTCATTATGTTGCCATTATATTATTAGTGTTACTTCGTAAAAATATCAAACAATAATCTTACCAAAGACTGGACTTCCTTGCCATACCATCTCTGCAGTTTTCGCTGAAAGTCTCTCAGCTTTGTCTGAATGGTCAATGCGACCAATTATCAATCCATCGTATCCCATCTCAGCAAATATAGATGCCATTACTCTGGAGTGTCCAAACGTATCAATTTGCCAACCTACTCGCGGCCTTCCACATTCTCCGAAAGTGTCGTTCAGTCTCCTGCAATAAAATAAATAAACATTTCATACTATAATTAATGCATAGGGAAGAAGGTCTGCATCATTTAATTTTAGAAATGAGAACCGAATGGGTTTACATAGCTTTCTATAACCCATTTTACCTCTTCAGATCTATGCATTTTATAATTCTGGATCTATACAATATATTTAACTTCAGATAATATTAGCATTCACTAGTAAATATTTTAATCGTTTAACTGAAAGCATTAAAATATTGAGTTAACCTCAAAATTATAAAGAAAGAAGATAATTTAAGTTTCATTGCAATTAGTGCTCCTACAGAGTTGAAATATATCATAAATAAAATAACCCCGATTGAAGACTTCCTTGTTCACGGTAACTTACTTCAACCCCCAAGTGAACTGATCAATAATAGAATAATAATGTGTTGTAGCTTCATCATTCATGCTCCATGCACCTCCCACAAATTCCAGACGTCCATCGTTCACCATTGTCTTCACTTGGAGTTGTTTAGCTTCATCCTGCTCCATCCACCATTTCCAAAAGTAACCTGTTTCCACTATTATAAACCTGCAAACAGAAAAGTCTAAGATTAAAGTATGTTTAAAATACAGTATATTAGAGACTCGATTTACTAAAGTATTTCTTTTCAATTTCAAACATGGCTTTAATATACTATAGTCAGATTCCTTATTCAAATTAGTAACAATAATAGCGTTCTAATCATATGAATAATCTAACAACTGTACCACATATACAGGGCAAGTCAAAATGTTGTGCAGGTTTTCAGAAATTTATTATGTGAAATGTAATGAACATATAATATTGTGAGACATATTGTATGAAAGGTAAACTCTCAAAGTTTTTTTTTAAATATTCACAGATGTTCTATGTGAGCGCCTTTTGTTACACGACAGATGTCAAGCCGATATTCAATCTCCTGCCAAACTTTCTGTAGCAGTCCGCGGTCGATATCAGCAATGGCTGCTGTGATGCGGGCACGCAGTTCATGCAGTGTTGTTGGAAGTGGTGGTACGTAAACATGATCCTTTACAAGACCCCACATGAAGAAATCACACGGGGTTAGATCGGGTGAACGAGGTGGCCAATGAATGAGTTGTTGATCACCCTGAGATGCACGGCCTATCCAGCGTTGTGGTAAAGCCGTATTCAAATGGTCTCGAACACTGCCATGGTAATGTGGAGGGGCACCATCCAACTGCAGAATGAAATCTGGACTATCCGCTTCAAGCTGCGGAAGGAGCCATTGTTGTAAGCATATCAAGGAAAACATGTCCGTTCACAGTACGTTCATGAAAGAAAAAGGGCCCATAAACCTTTGCATGGGAAATGGCACAAAAGACATTCACTTTCGGAGAATCGCGTTGATGTTCCAGAGTTGCATGGGGGTTACCAGTTCCCCAAATCCTTACATTGTGTCTATTCGCTTTTCCTGAAAGGTGGAAAGTCGCTTCACCACTGTAAACTACCCTCTCATGGAACTCATTCTCTTCCATTAATGCGAGAAAATCAACACAGAAGGACGCTCGCAAAGCATAATCGGCGGGTTTTAAGGCTTGAACCAGTTGCAAGTGGTAGGGTTTCATCTGTAAACGTTTCCGGAGAATCCGCCATACAGTTTTTTGTGGTAGTTGAAGTTCTGTCGCTCCCCGGTAGGTGGATTTCTGTGGACTCCGCACGAAGCATGTGCGAACGCGTTCGACTGTCTCTTCACTCGTCGACGGACGGCCAATCGATTTTCGTTTACAGATACAGCCTGAATCCCTAAATTGTGTGTACCACTTACGAATGGATCTCCCATCCGGCGGGTCTTTATCGTATCTGGTACGGAAATGTCGTTGAACACTAGTCACAGAGTTGTTTACATGGTAATCAAGCACACAGAAAGACTTCTGATCCCCAGTCAACGCCATTTTCCTTTACTGCTCTGCTGTTGACATCTTGCGGGTGAACGCGGAACTTTAGAAGTGGACAACTAAACTTTGAGAGTTTACCTTTCATACAATATGTCTCACGATATTATATGTTCATTACATTTCACATAATAAATTTCTGAAAACCTGCACAACATTTTGACTTGCCCTGTACAGTATAAGAAAACTTTATAATTAATCAATTAGTTTGTATTGACTTAAATAGCGTTATCTTTTTTATTGCATGGATATATTGATGCTTTAAATTTTCTCCAGGTGTTTAATTATATTTTATATAAATTTCATTTACTTAACATGGAATGAAAACACACACGGATAGTTATTTGAAAATATGAAATAATGTGAAATAAAGGATCGAAGTTTTTAACATAACTTTTATCTGTATATTAAATTAGGGCGTTAATTAAAACATCACACATGTATTACAGATTAACTGATTTTAGAAGCTAAGCAACAAGTTTGCAAAATGAAAAATTAACGGATTCAAACCAGGCCCAGTATTCCAAAAAAGTTTGCTAAACACCAGTGCACATCATATATTGATATAAATAAATATTTTTAAAATATGCTATATAGTCAAGAATGCTATTGACCTACAAGTCGGCTGTTGTCCTCACATCCACCTGTCTCAATTACAGAGGTAGAATAAGGGTGAGACATGTAGTCACCATGTCATATTCCCAGCCGTAATAATAATAATAATAATAATAATAATAATAATAATAGCTTTACTTTACGTGGTATAGTTAAGCCTTAATGTATTTTCTACCGCTCAACAGGTTAGAAAGAAAATTACAATAATTAGTCTTATATCTAAATTAATATAAACATAAATGATAAATAGCATATCTACAATATAATTATTAAATACAATATATGTTGATTTACTCTAGTTTTAACGAATAAGATATGAAATGTTCAAGATAGGTGATCGGATTAAAGCCGGATTGATAAATGTCATGGAGGTAATTTGTTAAGAGACATTCAGTCATTTGCTAATGTATAATATTTCCAAAGCTTTTTATAACGTCGGAAGGATCCTAATTGGTCTGAAGTCATCACAAATAGTAGGTGTATTTATTTTAGGTATAAGCCGAACACTTGACTGTTTCCATACAATAGGAAGATATAAGTTATAAGGAAAGCATTAAAAATATGAGTCACTGTGGGTAGTATGATGTCAATGATTTTATTTAACATTAAAATGATTGTCATCTGTGCCCAGCATTGGATTTAATCCGCTTGAAGTTAGTTTTCTCAACATCGAGCCGCTACATATCATGGCTTCCCAAATCCCCCATGAAGCTGGCTGAGCACTGGTTCTATATTGGCCGAAATTCCATGAGAAAATTTATTTTCCCATTGATATTCGAATAAGTGTGTCCTTTGGCTCCGCAACAAGGCATGGTGCTTTATACTGCTAGGCCACGTTGCGTGATCGAGAAATAAAATCTATCAGAATATAAATAAAGTATGGAACAAATTACATTCGGTTTCATTATTTCATCTTTATAATTTTAAAGTATCATCACTTATCTCTAATATCTGTGCGCAAAATATGGAATTTTAACATGGGCATATTATATTTTAAGATATTTCAGATAAAACATTTCGACTTTTTTTTTTATTAGAAGTTCATTAAAATGTTGATTTATTTGTTGATTTCCAATGCATTAAGCTAATTTATATTTCTGTTTTCAGAACAAAATTCTAATGAACAGCGAGACAACGATTTAAGTATTCTTCTTGAAGGTAAGAACACTTTGTTTCTTTTAATATTATTTATTAGATTATTTACTGTGTCATTTCATATTTTCTTGTAGAATACATTTTACATTCTGTATAAGTTCAGATATAATAACTCACTTGTATTTAGATTAGAAAAAGTACTGATACCATAATTTATGCTAGCTATCTTGTGATACTGATATTGAAAATAAGGAAAAAACATACGAAATTAATAAGGATTTGAAATAAGATATAACGCGAAAGAAAAAAAACATAAGCACACACAATTAATGAATATACAATTCATTGTAAAACAAACGAAGTAACTACTCTATGGCTTGTAGAAGCCGTAGGTTCAATTTCACATTCTAAAGACACCTACTAGTCCCTATCGTCTGTGTAATGAATGAAGTTAATTTCTCTGATGAATAATTCCCTAAAATAACATGAAAATTATACTCCCATTTATGAAATATTGGAATGAACACTAAGGAAAGCAATGTAACAAGTTATTGAAATAAGTAAAAACACGTGGCTTTTAAATAAAAATAATGCTACTCCGTTAAATACTAACATAAAAATCCACTTAAAATAAATATTGTTTTAAATACTAAATTTAACGGTATGATGCCTTAGTGCAGAGCTACGGAACTAGCGCATGTTCGGGCCCCCGTGGGGGAAGAAATTTTCTAATGGAATTTCGGCCAGTATAGGATGTGTTCACCCAGCATCGTGAGGAATTTGAGTAGCTACAAAAAGCAGCGGTTCCAGGTTGACATAACCTGGCTGGGAGGATTCGACATGCTGACCACTTATAACCCCTGTACTGGCTATGATCATCTACCTCTGTAAACCATAAGTTGGTGTGAGTCCAGCAGCCGGATGGAAAGCCAATGGCCTTCTAGACCTGACGCACCATGTATTTTTTAACTATAGTGCTTATAAATGTATGTATAAATAATTTGCGATTCATCAAGTAACTAATGCTATTACAATAAAAATTATACTACAGTAGCTCTTTCAGAAATTAGTTAGTTTTGGCATGAAAATCGTTATTCATTTGTGCTAACAGAAAAATAAGACAATGAAAGGAGAATAATCTGATATTCTGTGATACGGTATGTTTAATATTTCATTGAAATGGGATCTAGTTTTGACGTATGATTTAGTAATAAAATAGTAATAAAACGAGCTAATAAATGTATGGGGTTATATGTGTCCATAATTTGGAATAATAGAGTTGGAGAATGTCACACAACCGGAAGCGCGGTAGTGTGATTCAATAGATGCCAACATTGCCATATCTTCCGAAATCACAAATATGTCTAACGCAAGAGATATGAACACGTTGTATCTTGTTTGTCAGTTCAGTATCCAAGTCATGTACTAATATATCACAGTATCAAAAAACTCAAATTCATTCTTAATCTTAATATTTTATTTAACGACACTCTTTAACAACTTACATCATTATTGTGGTAATTCAAATCTAAGCATGAAATAACCGACAAATTTTGGTCATAGGATTTTATTCTTTGAACTCTGCAAATGTATGACAATAGACCCAGGGATTATTTCCTTTCCTAACTCAGGATTTTTATGCATCGACCTCGGCCAGGTTTCAACCCGCAAATCTCGGAACCAGAAGCGAGCATGATAACAACTAATCTACCAGGATCGACTCTAATTTGTTTTAAAATTGACTTTATCAATTGTGTATTTTCGTCGTCATTATCATCATATGCCTTCCAACTTGTATATTCTTAATACCGGGTCTACATTATAAGTTGTAACTGCTTGGGCGGGGGTTTTAAAGTGGGCTATGCTAATTGCTTCGGCGGACGGTGCTCGCATCCGGTTTAGCCTTCACGGTTCTTGGATGCAGTTAGTCAGCTTTAAATTATCAAGATGATGAGATCTATTTCGCTGGTGCGTCGTATTTTTCGTGTGTAAAAATAATGTAAAAATAATCGAGTCTGCTCGATGGATACGTGATGAATTTATTCAGACATTTCCTGCTAAAATGTCACCTTCAAGAACACAAATTCACAGAATTACTAATAAATTTGAAAATACTGGCTCAGTGAAAAAACAAAAATCATGTGCCCACACGAACAGTTTTAACAGAAGAAAGGCTAGATGGTAATTGGTGCGAATCTTGAACATTCACCGAATAAATATCACTCTCAAAATTAGAACAATAAGTAGGGGTTTAGTTTGTACTGCACATAACGTAACAAGGCTGTTAAAATCTCGGAAGTGTTTGTAGGCCGAGTGATTAGTGCTGGTATCTCTCTACCTCGCTCCTTAGACCTAACAGTGTGTGATTTTTACATGTGGGGTAACCGGAAAGGTAAGGTTTATAAAATAAATGCTCACACATTGGAGGAACCAAAAGAAAACATAAATGAAATCAGAAACATTAAAGCGGAAGAACTCACTCGCGTCAGCCAGAATGTTGTTTCCAGACACAATTCCTGTATAACCCAGGAAGGGCGACACATTAACATAAATTATGAGGTAAGATTGTATGTAATATTTTTATACAGTTAAAGCAGGGAAGCCGTGCGAGCTTGAGTACGGGTAAATTCGGGCTTCGTAGCGGAGATTGAAAACACCACTCATGCGGATACAACGTATAATATAGACCCTGTACATATTTCTAATTATCAATATACAAAATCATCATCATCATCACTCCAGGGATTAGGCAATTCCCCGTTCCGACTTCATAATGCATCAGCCCAACGTCTTCTAGGTCTTCCAACATCACGTCTTCCTCTTGCTTGATAATTTCTTGCTAACAATGGATATCTCTCCTTACTCATTCCATCCATATGATCAATCCATTTCTGTCTGTAATTTGTGACCTTATCCAATAAAGGCTGACTTTCAATTCTTCTCTTATATACTAATTTCTTATTCTATCAAGTCTTGTACATCCTTTTACTTGTTTTAGGAACTTCATCTCCGCCTTCTGCATTCTATCCTTCTGTTTTTTTCATTGGAGCCCAAGTTTCACATCCGTACAATATTGTGGGAACCCCCATAACATTATACATTTTTATCTTGGTTTCTTTTCTAATTATACAAAATATAACTAATAATAATAATAATAATAATAATAATAATAATAATAATATTATTATTATTATTATTATTATTATTATTATTATTATTATTATTATTATTATTATTATTATTATTATTATTATTATTATTATTATTATTATTATTACTACTACTACTACTACAATATTAGAACAAGTGAAGACTTACTTCCTATCTGCATTATCTTCCAGAGATTGGACTACTGTATCAAAGATGTACTGAACTCCAGCATTCTGTACATCGTTCCTAGCTGTGAACAAAAATAATCACAATTTTATTTTATTTTTTACATTTCCTTTAAATATATTTAAACTAAGGAAGTAAATGTTAGATGAGACTATAATTCTATACGTATGGTAATACATTTATAACGTTTATTTAGCTGGGTACATCCGATAAGGAAAGTCTAGCAAAATCAAATGTGTAAATATGTGTGTTTGTATGTATGTATTTATGTATGTAGGCATATTTATGTATAATGTGTATATATCTCTGTATGTATATACATATGTGTGTATGTATGCATATATGTATGTGTGTAATTCTAGTTTGTGATTCGAATAAATTTTAAAATACATTTTTGTGATTTAGATCACATATTTGAATTCCATTGACTATTTAACTCATGCCCCAAATGGGAGTCAATGACCAATCACGTTTCAATGATTTCTGTTTTACAACCAATCAGAGTCGTGTTTCACGAAATATTTATCAGTGTTATAATTACCATATATTAAACAAAGCTCCTCCTTTTTAATATTCTGAACAGGTCTGACCGTTATTTTGCAGTGACTGAGCCTATAAGAAATACGGCTACCAGATTGTATATATAGTGCATACATGTCAACATTTGTAGCAATTTATTATACCACCAAAAAAAGAAACCACTGTTTGACTTTCTTAAATGTATTTTTTCCCAGGTAATAATCCAGAAAAATATAATTGTAATATTTACATCATACGACATCAGAAATGAATTAATATACAGATTGATGTTTCATTTTTTCTCCACTAGAGAGCATTCTTACAATATTGCGTTCCTTTGGCAATAAATAGTATGATCTGGTTGCAGTGATAAACAAAAGAAGCAGTAGAAGCGTACCTATCGTTTCTCATTTGTTTTCAAACATCGCCGTTTGCATTAAATATATAAATATTTTGAAATAACTACAGTTAAATAATGATTTGTGAGTAAACAGCTTAATTTTATTCGTTAAATAGTCCTAACAAATGCCACTCTTGATTTCCAAATTCTCTAGATAAATTCACTCCTCACTTCGTGAGTCGTGAATTTATCGATAATTTGGAAATCACTCGTGGCATTACTTATGATAATGGCATTACGTTAAACTTAATAGAAAAACAATAATATACTCTAGATTGAAAAAGTAGATACTGGTTCTTCTAGTTAGATCAGTGACCTCCAATCTAAATAATGACTTCTATTCTCTTAAAAAATTACATTTGAAAAATGAATCCATTCCATTAATACCAGACCTCTCACTTTATATGCCACCTTTTACGTGCCACGCGTCACCCGAGTCTTAGAGTTGCACAACCTGTTGGGAGAGGGATTTTAACTATGGATCACACACATACTTGTTTGTCCACACAAGTTCATGGGGGGCCTCCATGAATGGGTCATCGGCTCAGTGTCAAAGCCTCCTTCAAGATAACACAATATTAATACGAAACACACCGTTCACACACATTCATACTAAACATGGCGAATATGATAATCATGATTATGATGGCCAGATGAGTTCGGGGACCGTTTGGGCCATAAAATTTCCTGACATTTATCTTACAGGTTAATAGCCCCACCATCCAGGAAACTTATCCCGACTGGGGATTGAACCCAGACCCGCTACGTACGAGACAGCGACGCTACCACAAGATCACAACGGTGGACGATTTTTTTTAAATCACACATATACATTAAAAAAACAATGCGCCCAAGCTACATGACGATCGCAAGGAGGGCGCTGCATGTTTTGTTTTGATGCTGGTGTATATATAATATAGGCTACTGTGCATTGTGACCTAAGAACTGGTAGTTCATCAACTGGTATTCCGTCTCATCGCTTGGGCGGACTGTAATATTCTACAGAGGCCGGATTAGAATAGAAGGGTGTTGCTACTATAGCGAGCGGAAAACATAAGACTTAGAGTGTACAGTCCATAAAACAAGTGGAGCACGGTACGCGGAATGAATTTGACACAGTTATTTCGCAAAACTTAATCACATTTTATGTAATCTGCCTAGCTTGACTATGTAGTAGGCTACTTCCCTATTTACTCGCGTCAAGTTAGTTAAACCAAACGCCATTACATACACGACTGAACAAAATCTACTGTAGAAAGAAACTGAAGTCCTTGTGACGTAGACTTGATGTCACAGGCCATAGTTCCAAACCTGCAAATCCTAATCTGGCCTTTGCATATTAATGCCTTTATTCAGTTAAGTTATATTTGCTGAATTCGTACGCTATTTATGGTTTAAATTTCTGATCGACATAACATCAGTCCGACAAGAAATTACTGAAGATGAAGCTGCCCAGGCTTCGAAACCGGTATAATTAAAAGACTGGATATAAGGTGAGGTATAAAATATTTTAATTTAAATCTTAATTTTTAAATCTTATATATGGTTTACTCATTAAGCCATTATGTATCTTAAAAACGCGATTTCACCCATGTTTACAAAACATTTAGAGTCGATTTTTTCTGCAGTTCAAATAAATATTATGGTAATAATCCTCTACTGTACTTACTTCCATAATAATACTGTTCCGTAGTTTTCTTTCCACCCAGGTCATTGTGAGAGTGAGGTACGATATGTATGTTTAATTTTTCCGAATCCACTGGTGCGCATGACTGTAAAAATCAAATAATAACAATAATAATCATCATGGATTTTAGACAGGTTACATGCAAACAATTTATGACTATAGAAATGGACTTTTGGCGCAGAGCAACAAAAAAATCAAGAATAAAAATTTTAAAACGAAATAATTAGAGAGATTATGAAAGTTAATAAGAATATTTTTAAAGTAATTGAAGAAAGAAAATTGAGATTGTTTGGACATGTTAAAATGATGAGGAAGGAATAATTCCAAAAATGATCTTAGAATAGAACGGCGAATGAAAAGAAAGAAGAGGAAAACCATGATACCAATGAGTGGATGGAGTAAGGAGGAATATGATAAAGAAGAATTTAACAGAAATATAATCTCAAGATAAAAAGTTTGAGAAATAAACGTTGTGTTGAAGTAAAACTACTACTGTATATTTTCCTTTAAATAAAAAAAGTATTATTCAGTTACTTGTACGGGTAATTTTAAACAAAACAAATACTACCACTGAGCAGTTAAATGTTATTTTACAAAGTGTTGATAAATTTAAAAGGGATGTCAGTTTTCTTAAAAATATCACATTAAAATAAATATAGGAATCTACTTAGAAAAGAAAAAAGTGACGTAAAGCTGTGAAACAGTCGTCATTATTCTGAAAAACTTGATATTAGGTATCAAATAAGTTTAAAGTAGAATAATATCTAATGTATGGGTACAAAAAGTAAAAGAGTTTGAAATAATTAAACCAAGGATAATATCACGAGCAAACGTTGTATCAGGGAGGTATCCTAACGTAATTTAATTGTCGCTCAGAATGTGCAGTTATATTCTTTGCCGAGTTAATTTTCTGGTACATTCCGATCAAAATAGATTAGGTTTCTAAAGAACACTAAAATGTAACGCTTTTGCTTGATTTTAGAGTCATATTTAGAATTTCTAGCTGTTGAGTTCAATTCTTTGTTAGAATAAACTAATTGTTCAGTGATATTAAATATGGTGATTGCAACGAGTTTTGTAGGATTTATGTTCATTGGACTAACTAACTTACTCACTGGCTCTATTGAACCCGTAGGTTCATGGCCGCGTGCACATAAGCTCTCCACGCATCCCTATCCCGAGCTAATGTTTTCCAATCATCGCCTGAATAATCTACTTCCTCAAATCATGGTTAATGTTATTCTCCCACCTCATTCTTGTTCTACCAACTGGGCGTTTTCCCTCCAGTTTTCCTATATGCACCTCTTTCATTCCTCATTCGTGCTACATGTCCTGCACAGCCCAGTCTAAGACTTAACTGTTCTTATTATATATGGCTTCATATAAATACCATGTAGTTCTCTGTTATGTAGTTTCCTCGATTCACCTGTCTATTTATCTCTCTTTGGTCCAAAAAATTCCCTAAGAACTTTATTGTCAAATACTCGTAGTCTTCTTTTCTCCCTTAAAGTAAGAGTTCATGTTTCGCATCCATGTAATATAACTGGGAGAATAACTTATTTATATATGTTCAATTTAACGCTTTTTTTTTTGTAAGGAGTTGGGACGACAAGAGTCCCTGTAATATACAATAGCACGCATTTCCAGAATTGAGCCTTTGTTTAATTTATTTGTATATCTCATTCCTATTTGTAAGTATTGTTCCTAGGTATTTGAATTCAGCCATTTCTTCAAAATTTCCCTCATAACCGATCTCCCAGAGGGTAATTTTTCTAAGTTCCGGTCATCCGTGGGCCTGATAAACACGAGTACAACAGAAATAATATAAGTACAAGAAAAAAATATGGAAATTTGGTCGCATACGTATAAACAGCTCCATAAAACTAGTAGTTTTTCTAAGTTCCGGTTATCCGAAGGCCTGATACACACGAGCACAACAGAGATAATATAAGTAAAAGAAAAAATATGGAAATTTGTTCGCATACGTATAAACAGCTCCATAAAACTAGAACCAAATAGGAAGGAACTTAGCTCCTTGGCGTCCTGTTAAATTCCATGTCTAGTGTTATACATTCTAAAGGACACAGAGTAATTACACAATGAATTGCAAATAGATTTGTTGTAAATTTATGAACAAAAATACGTTCAAGTACAAAACCACAATATTGTTCATCTTGTCGATAAATTCTCGTCAGAGCGAACGAGGTGTGCATTATCCATAGATATGAAAACTCACGTGATAATAAATTAAATAATTATGTAGTGAATAGAATTTAGACTATTTAGTGAATGAAATGTTCATTAAAGAATATTAATAAAATGAAAATAAGTTATTACCCCATTCATTACATTGACATTCGGCTTGATAAACGTTTGCGGTCTGGTCTTGTTATTACTCACCGCCAAAAATTGGCATTTAATAGCATATTTCGATGAAACGACCGAACGTAGTGCATGATTAGTCTTCATAGTCCTAAACAACAATCAATCAAATAACTCACAGTAGGCCCTGCATATAAATGGCGGCACGGGCGAACGACAATGAAATACTCAAAATGAACGTCGATGTTAGCCTAATGAATGGGACCAGTAATACATGTTTAAATTGATTGTGTAACAGCGTCTAGTGTAACGGCCTTTTGTGTTTTGTAGCTTAAAAATTAAAAATATTTGGAAGTCAGGTTCGACAATTTCTGAACAATTGTGCATAATATCTGACAATTCATTTAATCATTATTTCAGTAATAGTCGACCGTGATTGATTCAAATGGTTGGTTCAAAGTGAAACGTTCTGTAAATGGGACTGATCTATATTTGGTGCTGTCGTATGAACAAAACAGTCTAAATAATTAAATTATACATGCAAATGTATTCTGGTTTTTTGGATATACAAAAGTATAAAGGATTTGATACAACTTCAACGATATTAATACTTTTACACGCATTAATTATTTTTTATAAAGATGAAATAATTTAAAGTGAATTCCATGTCAACTGACGTACCAATTTCAACAAAATAAAATAACATTTTATTATTTTAGCCCTCAAATGGTAGGACACTATTTTTCTCTTCAAAACATTTATACTACATAGATGTCACTATCTTTAACAGAAAATATTGATATTTGAAGAGAAAAATTATACGCTCAGACCGGGACTTGAACCCGGGACCCTTGGTTCTCTAGACCAAGTGCTCTACCAACTGAGCTACCTGAACAAGTACCGATCTAACCGCAAATCTTTCTCTATATACATTGTAATTCCCATCCACCAAATGCTATGAAGCCATGCTTCTATCTTGCAAATGGCGGCTCCTTTATTAAGAAGACATATTTGGGAATTATACATGACAGCCAGTACGGCTTTTTCCATGTTTTTATTATTGATTTCGTACATCTCAATGATGGATAAATCATATTTCAAATATGATTTATCCATCATTGAGATGTACGAAATCAATAATAAAAACAAAGAAAATATTGAGTTTCAATCTTTAACATCCATCCATAGTAACTCTGCCCGAGGGCAGGTCTTTCACCTGCAATCATAGCATTTTTATGCTATGCTTGTAGCTTCACTAGGGAAATACAGGTGTGGTAGCTTCCCGTTGCTTTCCACACCGGTGAAGGATGATGATGATAATGATAAGAATGATGATGATGGCCATATGATTTCGGGGACCGTTTGGGCCTTAAAGTTTTCCTGACATTTGTCTTACAGGTGAGGAAAAACCCCGATAAAAACCTCACCCAGAAAAACTGCCCCGACCGGGGATCGAACCCGGGCCCGCTGCGTGATAAGGCAGCACGCTACCTCAAGACCACAGCGGTGGACATCTTTAATATAATATTATTAAAATGCACGGCTTTATAACTGTAACTGGCGTAACTGTAGTATGACATCACGTTTTAGAGAGTGAAAGTAAAATATAAAATAAAGATAACTGGCGTAACAATAACCCTTCTGCGTTGTCTAAGAGTTTTGTTTAAAATAGATAATTATTTATTACGTATGAGTTTGTTCATGTTCTGTAACTTTTGGGATATAGGCATTTGAAAATAATTTTAGTAATTCATATATCACTTCGGGAAGCAGGGAAAAAACTTTAATTTGCTTATGTCAAATTTTATATGGAGTTCACCTGCATTAAACCCATCAAAGTTTCTTGAAAAATTGGGATCGTTTTATGTTCGAGGGTCGTCTTACACGCGTGTAAATAAGGTAATAAAGTACGTAGGACTTGCCTCATATCCACAAACAGCAGCTCTCGCTTGGCGGGAATCTCTAGGAAGACCCACACTACAGCTGAGTATAACCAATAACAAAAATCCTGCCTCTTGAAACATTGCTGGGACTCTTCTGCTACGCAAGAGTCGAATTAATTCATTTTACAGTCGCATTTCGCCTACGTATCATCTTAATTATGTCCACGTCACACATTTATCTAGAATTATACCTTTCAGATGTCATTTGTTAATCCCTCAATACATCAATATTATATGCCGCCTTAAGTAGCAATCACATTTGTCTGCCAGTCACATACATTTCTTCTTACCTATAATGAAATATTATTTTTAAGTTATTTATAGGACTTTTCATAAATACTGCATAATACGAATGAAACAAAAATAACTAACTGATTGTTTATAATTTATAAGGCAAATTTATTATAACGTTTTATTAAATTACATACAGAAAAACAAGCAACTATTTAAAAATATATCATAAATAATAAAAAATCAGTATATGTCACACTACAACTGTTTTAAATCATGTAAGCATTATTGAAAAACATTCAGCCTTATAGCAGTACAATATATGATTTGTCGCCAGAGGTTTCTGTCTGAAGCATTTTCTTCCCTCAAATCTCTAGCTTCTATACATCTCCTCACTCCACCTATCCAATTTTCTCTAGGTCTGCCTCTCCAACTTCTTCCATTAGCTATCCAATTAAGGATCTTCCTTCGTATTCTACCTTCTTCCATTCTTATTAGGTGTCCATATAATTTTAAACATTTCTTCTATTTTTCTAATATATTTTATTCAATTTGCATAATTTCCCTTATTGCGCTGTTTTACTTTATCCCGTCTTGAAAGTCTTGTCGATCGTTTCCAAAAATCCATTTCTACTGCTAAGAGCTTGTTGAATTGTTGTCTATTTACTGTCCAGGTTTCTGGCCCATGTAATAAAATTCTTTGTAATAGGGCTTGAAATATAGTTTTCTTCGTTGGTCAAAATACTGCAAGTATATGGGAATTCAAATAGAAGATAATTATTATCTCCACCATTTACTATTCGCAGATGATCAGGTGGTTATTGCTCAGGATCCGGATGATGCATCTTTCATGTTAAGGAAGTTATAGATAGAATACAAAAAAATGGGGATTACACAAAAATTATAATAAACAGTACAATATAAATATTTTTTAATTATAAAATCATATTTAAAGTATTTGTTTCACAGTGATACTCAAATGTTTTTAATTATCTGAATTATTATTTAGGTTTTAGTGTTATTTTTTTCAAATTAAAACCACATTAATGTAGACATATTTTGTATCTGTATAATTGCACTGTGGTTGTTTTATTCTTAAAGTTTCTAAATTACAACTGGCTGCTTACAAACTAAATGCAATATGTAGCGATTATAATTTTAAAATTTCAATAAGTAAAACAAAAGTAATGGCATTTTGTGGAAGAAATACTCTGCGTGCAAAAATAGTAATTAGAGACAAAATTATTGAAAAAGTATCCCACTTTGAATATTTCGGATGTGACATCAGTTATGGGTATGATAAAGATATTGAACACAAAACACATCAGTTGAAACTAAGCTATTTGTGGTACAATAAATAGAACATTGAATAATAAAGCCCATAAACAAACAAAATTAAAATTTTATAAAATAATGGCTGTCCCTGTCCTTTTGTATGGGAGTGCATCTTGGATTACCACTACCAAACAAGAAAGTAAAATCCAAGCAACCGAGATGAATTTTTAAGAAGAGTAAAAGGCTGCACTAGAATGGACCAGATAAGAAACGAGGATATCCGTGAAGAACTGCAGATCTACTCCATAAAAGAAAAGATATTTAACAACAAGATATAGTGGAAAGAACATGTAGAAAGAATGGAAGAAAGTAGATTACCAAATAAAAATCTTCCATTATTTTCCAAGAGGAAGAAGAGATGTCGGACATCCTCGGAAGAGATGGTCTTAGATCTATTAGTGAAGATGGAACAGGCAACTCTTGCCTAAACCAGGAAGTGAAGAAGAAGAAGTTTCTAAATTAATATGTTGTGTTTTTGAAAATACTTTACAGATGCATATTGTTAATTTATAATGTACTTTCTGTACCGTATTATAATGTATTTCTAAATTTGTAGTTGTATGAAAATTACATGATTTCTATTATTATATGAATAATTGTTTACTTTTTTGTGTTCACTCTATAATGAAATCTTCCCCTGAGTACACGCCTTCGTTCATTCATGGAACTGTCGGAATTATATAGTTACGTGCATTTTGTGTAATCAGCTGCAGGCGGCAAATAAATAAATAAATAAAGAGTCAAATTTTAAAAGAAATGTTTTACAAGAAAACAACAAAATGTTCAGCCAATACTTTGTTTTATTTATCGACAATGTTTTTAAAACTTTTTTTACGAAAGGGAGATATTTTCTTCAGTTATATGCAAAATGAATATTTCATTTCATTTTTTTAGTCGCATTGGGAACGGTTTAATTGTTGACGTGTCTTATTAAATCCCTCCAAAATTGACGCAATTATAAAATGTATTTCAAATCACTTAACAAATTTTCTTCACGCGAAATCTGTAAACAAGAAAGCAACCTAAAAAATGAAAAGAAAAATATGGCAGTTTACGTGCAACTAATTAAAATAACTATTTTTGAGGAAAATAAGAAAAACAAATAGGTTGTCATTTTAAAATATTCACGATGGTGTCACAGCCTGTAGAATAATGGTTGATGATTGTAAAATATTTCTCTTAAGGGGGGACCTACACCTATAGCCATTAAATATATGACATATTTCAATACGTTTTTCTCAGCAACAATGCTGGTTACAGAAATGAAATTTGACATCTATATTACAATGTGAGCACATTTGTGTACTTAACTACAATCTAACTTCAGTCGTTATGTTAATTAAGTATTCAAAATGTCAGCAGAAATTTTTGCATTGTCTTGCCGTCTCCCTGATAATTTTCCTAAATTTCAATATATTTTAATTATTCTTGTTTTATTTTACTCATTAATGTTGTAGCTACATAATATACTACAATTGTTTAATTATATAGAGTGTACATATTTTATTTTTCATTTAAATTTAACGCATATTCATTTTTGTTAAAATTTGCATTAAAAGTACTTTTAAAAAATATAAAAAATAGGTACATTACTAATTGTAGTACATTTTTCTCTGTAAACTACATATACATGCAAAATTTCATCTCAATATCTTGAAAACTTTGGAAGGTATCAGGGAAACCGTATTGAAAAAAAAAAAATTAAGTTACGGAAAAGAAGCGACAAACTTACCGAAGATATAGGTAGCTTCTAAAATTAAAGGGTTCACTCGAGTGACAGCATTACACATTTTTAAACATAACTCCAAAAGTAATAGAGATATCAATGAAAATATTTCACTAATTTAAAGATGAAGTTTCAATCTATATAAAAAATAATAAATTGAAAAATTACTTTTTTTACCCTCAAAAAATGTAGGTCCCCCTTAAAATATAAATATTATGAAGTGTGTGAACATTTAAACAATTATATTTATATTATGATTACTCATTATAACCCCTATATATTCTGAAAATATATCGACGTTCATTACCTGTTGATTGCAAGAGTATCTCAGAAGATCTCTTCCCATGGGAGAAGACATTTTCTCATGGAATTTCGACCAATATATAACCGATGCCCACCCAGCAATGTGAGGGGTTTGGGTAATTACGATAAACTGCGGCTCTAGATTGAGAAAACCAATTATAACACCTTGAGGATTCGTCGAGCTGACCCCTATACTGACTGGATGATAATTCACTTCTATAATTAGCACATAAGAAGTAGCAGACTGCTAGCCCAAGTCTGTCGCACCGTAGAGTTTTCACAGTGATAAAAGTTTGATGTGATGTTTTATTTACCTATGTTCTTCAACAGTTCAGGTCATTAGCATACCAATTCAAATCTGGATGTGAAAGGACGACACAGTTTGCTCAGAGGCCTCTTATTTCAGGTTGAGGTTCTTTTACGAACCCTAAATATGCGAAACGGAACCCAAAGCTTCATTTCCCTTCCGAAGGAAACTATACTCAAGATTTTACATCCTTAGAAACCAATGTATCTCGATTAGATTAGAATACGTGAATCTCGGAACCAAAGGCAAGCGTAGTAAACTAATAGTCCACCAGGATCGACGCCTTTAAGATTGAATTTCAAAGATTATAGCACCTAACAATGTTTTATGTTTATTTTTTATTTTCGTTAATTAGTTCTAAAATTCGTTAATATTTCTAACTAATTTAATATTTTATTATTCATAAATTGATTTTTCTAAAAGTTTTAATACACACTAATTCAAAAACGAATTCATCATTATGCGTACATTGAATAATTACTGACTGATAAAGACAATTTGTCAGGTAATTAATTAATCCTCACGAATATTATAATTTGTATTACAATAGTTTAAAAAAAACTGGTTCTAGCTTAGAAAACTCATATTTTGTATATATAAAAATAACATAAATTGTTAATTTTTCATAAGTAATGCCACGAGTGATTTCCAATTTATCTAGAGGATTTGGAAATCAAGAGTGGCATTTGTTAGACTATTCAACGAATAAAATTAAGCAGTTTATTCACAAATCATTATTTAAATCTAGTTATTTTAAAATATGTATATATTTAATGTAAATGGCGATGTTTGAAAACAAATGAGAAATGTTTGGTTAGTTTCATTTGTTCAACCACTGCAACCAGATCATATTATTTATTGCCAAATAGGACCGCAATATTGTAAGAATGCACCCTAGTGCAGAAAAAATTAAACACATCAAACTGTATATTATAATCAACTTTATAGGTTATTAATTATTTTTTAGGAAATAACTCTGTAGAATCATTATTTAAAAACACAATTATCAAATGTGAAGTTGGAAGGAACCTATACATTATTTGCTATATTCAACGTATTTGTTGGAGAGTCAGTGACTGCAAAATAATTCTCTGACGTGTTCAGAATATCAAAAAGGAAGAGCTTTCTTTAATATGATAAACAGAAGTAGATAAATATCCAGATGAAACACGACTGTGATTGGTTGTAAAACAAAATTCATTGAAACTTGATTGGTCATTGACTCCCATTTGAGGTATGAGTTAAATAGTCAAATTAACTGCTACTCAGATGAGTGTATTAATTTCTGAAAATATTATATTTAATCATGTTGGAAGTTTGACCATATGAGACTTTTTAAAAATGCATCTAATAAGGGAATTCAATGTTCTCATATCGAAACCTGCCTTCAATTTATTTACGACAGAATTTTTGTTCTGCTTTGAGTCAAGAAACAAAATATTATCTGCGAGTTTTAACTGTAAGAAACCGAAACAGAGTCCCCAATTTCTTGAAAAGAAAGCAGTTAAGTTTTAACGTTAAGCTTGGACAGCCCATGCGTCAGCGGGAGATAACAGATAGCTTGTACGGTTTCGAAGAGCTATTGCCGAACTGCCATACTACAAGATATTCTTCTCCTGATTCCAGGAATCTTACAGTTGGAAGTCAGAGTTGATTTTTGGTAGGCCTACTTATGATTCTTACTTGATCGTTTTGTCAACAAATTTGCAGGTAGGTTTCGATATGAGAAGAATGATAGTTTCCATGTAAGAACTGATCAATTTTAAAACTAATTGATTTACTCAAAAAATATTACATAGTTTTTTTAAATATTCATTACTTAAAAATGTAGTATGGACATAGTCAAATGTATCTTATTCAATGAAGGCTAATAAAATTAAATGCATCTATTAAAAATATATATTTTTATAAATCATACATTGACCAGCCTCATGGGCTAGTGGTCAGCGTTTCTGACTACTGTTCATGAGGTCCCGGGTTCGATCCCCATAGGATTTTTTCCTTAAAGGGAATCATTCCTGTGGTTGTCCATGATCTGGAATTTAGGTTAAGAACTCTCCTGTCGCTTCATTATAATTTACCACACATCATACCATCGGGTTAACGTAACTCCGCCTTCTAGGCGCCCCAACTTCAGAAGTGGGTTTCAATTAAGCCAATGCCAGGAGAGAACACTAGAAATGTCGAAATGACAACCTGGGAAATTGAACAAAAAAATAAATCATAATATTATTTTATAATAAAACAACTGTTACGTTTTGACGAAAGTCATGAAGCTTTAAAAACTGCCAAATGTTATTCGTTTACTCTTCAGGTAAGAACAAATTATATTTTGTGGTTATTTTTTCTAGAAAAGTGACAATCTGAAAGGTATATAGGGCATACCTACATGTCTCATAAAAGTATTCTTTCTCGAAAATTTACCTCGTGTTAAGTGTAATGTGTTTTTTTACGTCTACAATTATCATAACAGTATTTGGTAAATAGTGGACAGAGAGTTTTAATTCTTTGTATATTTTCCCGCGCCGTAGCCGAGCGGTTAAGGTAGGAAGCCTTGGAGCAGAGCTGCGGGACTTGCGCTGGGTCGAGTCTCCATGGGGGAAGAAATTTTCTCATGGTATTTCGGCCAGTATGGGACCGGTGCCCACCCAGCATCGTGAGGCAATTGGGTAGCTACAATAAGTAGCGGCTCCAGGTTGAGGAACCAGCTATAACGGCTGGGGGACTCGACATGCTAACCACATGTCACCCCTACACTGGCTGTTGATCATCTACCTCTGTGATTGACACATGTGGATGTGAAGGGCCAGCAGCCGGCTGGTAAAAGGGCAACCGCTGAAAAGTGGAAAGACCCTCAATCAATCGGATCGGTATATTTTCGAAAACGTGTATTTTCTAATAATTCCAGAACTATCTCGATGTATCCGTATCACGATTGTATTGGAATACTGTTCATTTCCCTTGTAAAAACCGAAAAAATTAAAATTTAGTCCCGTTCATGAATTTGATAACTGATTAAAAACTTAAAAAAAGAAACGCATAGTGTCACGCCTAGATATAAATTATATTAATACTAAAAACGTGATTTCATTCGTATTAAATGAGATTAGAAATTAAATCCTCCCACAGTTATCAATCTTTCAGAATTAAAACATAACACTTTTAATCTTTCAATCGTATTTCATATCTTCGTATTCCTATATATAATTTTTAATTCATAATGTTCATGATTTAATTATATAATAATCTTTTGATTATTACAATAGAAATGCAATTAAGTATTCTGAGTTAGTTTTACATTTGTCAAAATATTAATGTTTATTATTAATTGATAAATTTAACATGACAATGATAGTGTAATATTCGGCTAATCTCTAGTATACAATAATTATTCATGAATAAAGATAATGTCACAAATAAAATAAATGAAATTCAATATCTGTAAAATATTTTATTTCAAGATATCAAGAATGGTATAAGTCTCATTTCAAAATTATAGAGGCAAATGTACTTCCTTTTCCATAATATATAATAATAATAATAATAATAATAATAATAATAATAATAATAATAATAATAATAATAATTCTGGCATTACAGAACCCTGAGGTTCATTGACCGCGGACATAACCCCTCCTTATCCTGAGCTAGAGTTTTCCATTTATCCCCCCCCCATATAATTCACCTGCCTTAAATCAAGGTTAACGCTAATCTACCACCTGATTCTTTGCCTATCTACTGGGCTTTTCCTACAAGAAATTTGCATACCCTCTTTCATTCCCTAGTATAATACAACTCCCTCAATTCAGAATTGTATTATTCTCCCGCTTCATTCTTGGCCTACTTACTGGGCATTTTCCCTCTATTTTTCCTACAAAATGTTTCCATGTCTTACTTTCATTCCCCATTTGTGTCACATGTACTGCCAATCGCAAACTACGATAATTATAATTAACTGTTGTTATGATGTCTGGTTTCTCGTAAAGATAATTAAATACAATGTAGCTCATTAGTGTAGAGTCTTCTCCATTGCATCAATGTTCTAAGAAATCAAAAAGAATTTATAGGAGAACTTGTTAGTCTCAAATAACCTCATACTTTTCTCCTCCCTTAAAGTGTGATCTATGTTTCGTATCGATATAATATAAATGAAAAAATAATAGCTTAAGTAATTTTAGAGTATTTTTTTTAGAGAAGTTGGGATGACAAGAGTCCCTGTAATGAATAATAGCAAGGATTTCCATACTTGAGCCTACGTTTAAATTATTTCTGCAACTCATTTTTATTTGTAATTATTGCCCCTAGGTATTGAAATTACCCTTTTCTTAAAAATGTTCCTCATTTGTCATTAATTGTTTAAATTCCATTATAGTAATGTGTGACTATATATTTAGTTTTGATATTTTTTTAAACGTGTCAGCCCCTGTTAACTTAGTATTATATTTGTGTTGGCTTTTATTGTTTTCCAACCTCCGTCGCTATTAAAAAACCTAATCGAATATAGCCAAATGCGGTGTATTGGGAATTACCATCAAGTTGCTTGTCTTATTTATCCTCTAAGAGAATTTATTGGCATATTAAATGCTAGTTCAATATTAGGACAATAGTGTATTGCAAGGAATAAGTTGAATTACCATCAAGTTGTTTGCCTTATTTATCCTCTAAGATTTTATTGCATGCTCTAATACAAAATTAAATAGCAAAGGGGATTAGTGCATCGGCTTGTCTTGACCTAATGCGAATTTCAAAAGTATTCTGAAAACTATTTGGCTATTCGCATCCCACTGTTTGTACCATTTATACACATTCGAATAAGTGTAACTAACCTTTTAGGAATATTCCAAATTTCAGCAGAATACTATACAACCCCATCTTAATTGAATCATATGTTTTTAAGTCTATATATGGTTGATTTTATTAATATTTAATTAATACAGGGCACTTGAAATAGAGTTCGTTCATTCACTAGATACAGTTGATGTACAGTGCCGTCATATATTTTTAAAATCTATTTTATACTATAAATTTGATCTATTTCCTCTACATCCACACTGATGATCACCTATCATGTCGTCAAATTAGGAAGTAAGTATAATATATTTTTTTTAGAATCTTGAATGAAAATAATTTTGTGTTTACATATATTTTGTGTTTTTCTGACCAAACGTGAACAGCTACTGCAGAATTGTCTACTTATCCTTTTTTTAAAACAGTTAGAAACCAAAAATAAACTCATCATGTGGAAAAATCTACATACAGAAGAACAATGAAATAATTATGAATTTTGAAATTCCCGGAGAAAGTAGCAAGTTCATTGGACCACAGTCAGATGGAGCAGGAGTCAAGAATCAGTGCCGACAACTTGAGAAAAAGCAGTCTGCAATCGCTGAAGATGGGGCTCAGAAGCCTTGAAATATATGTTCAACAAAAACAACCATAAGAGGTAAGAATATACAGACCGAATATCTTAATTATTAAATAAACTTCTTAATGTTACTTCTTATTGTATTTTTAAATGATTTCATTGTTTGCGCAAAAGTATTTAAAGATATGAACTCTTCTCCACAAGACATAATCACAAACGGAATTCGCTTTCTTCCTGCTCTATGTGGAGCTCCAAAAAAATTGTTTGTCTGGACAAATATAGATATTTATGTTTTGTGAAAAATACACGGAACGATAAAAGAGTCCAACTATCTTCCTTCCTCCAACATCTGCTGCGCTTATCAACATTTATATCGAGTATATTATCAAGTTCAAGTGTGGCTTGGACCCAGACGACTGGGGTTGGAAATTAATAGATAATACTTTGGAACCAATTCAAACGTTACTCTCACCTGCTCCAGAAAGACTTCGTAACACCATTTTTTCCGATTGAGGGTCTTTCCACTTTTTCAGCGGTTGCCCTTTTACCAGCCGGCTGCTGGCCCTTCACATCTACATGTGTCACTCACAGAGGTAGATGATCAACAGCCAGTGTAGGGGGTGACATGTGGTTAGCATGTCGAGTCCCCCAGCCGTTATAGCTGGTTCCTCAACCTGGAGCCGCTACTTATTGTAGCTACCCAATTGCCTCACGATGCTGGGTGGGCACCGGTCCCATACTGGCCGAAATACCATGAGAAAATTTCTTCCCCCATGGATACTCGAACCAGCGCAAGTCCCGTAGCTCTGCGCCAAGGCTTCCTACCTTAACCGCTCGGCTACGGCGCGGGACAACACCATTTTTTGCAATTGTAAAAAGGGTTGTAGTTGCAAAATGTGGCTGTAAAAAATCAGATTATTTTGTTCACCAGTAAGAATCAATTATCAAAGCCAGTCTTGCTCCAATGTTGAATAAATTGGAACAGATAAAGATTTACATTATTTGATTGAGGAAACAACTGATACATCTTTCTCAGAACAATTAACAAATATCCAGCAAGAAGAAGAAGAAATCGAAGAAGACATTATTGTCGAAGTAGAATTCGAAGATTATCAGTCAGATTAACACTATCCGGAATCAACAATAATTTTTGTCACTTAAATAATTTCCAATAGTATCATTTGTTAATTAATAGAATATTATTTAATAAAACTTAATCACAATAGACCGTGGAATATGCCTATCGGGGACACCACGTTAAAAAAAATGCGCCAAGTACACTACCTCATAGCTGGTGCGGAAATGTGTGCATATTATGTAGAATATGACTTCTTCAAATATTAGAATCGCGATATCTCACGAATGCTGATTCTTATGAAAAACGTATAAGAACATTTTTTGTAGATAATTTCATGCTCTACAACTTTTGTCTGATCTATTTTTATGATAAAACTTACCGTTTGGCTGAAAAATGCAAAACAAAACATTTGCTAATTTGACCTTGAATAAATTGTTTTGCAAATGTGAAATCGATGGGAACTTTTGACATTTCATCTATAATGGTGTTCCTAACATTCGTACCAATTTTCAGCTCTAAGCGAATTATTGTAAATTGAAAATGTCTATTTTGACTGAACTATGTAAAGTTGCAATGAGTTTCGACTCCTTTATTATAGATTGGTACAATAATCTATCCTTTTAATTCATTTGAAAGAGCTTCTTTTTCCAAAATCATACAAAACCGACTAGTGTAAATTGTCCATCAATTTTTCTCATCCTGATTTTATCAGTTCTGCTGATATCCCATCTGAACCTGGTGCATTATACGTATTTAATTTTTAATCTCCATTTGAACCTCTAACGCGCTTGGCTCTGTGATCAATATTTCTGCTAACTGTTCCCCATGTACACTTTACTTTCTATCCGAAATACCTTATTAATTATCTGATGTACATATTGTTGCGTTCATTTTGAAATCACTAATCTTTTCTCAAATATTCTCTCTGTTTACTCTTTAAAACTCTAGTAGTTTGCCGTTACCCAGTTGTTCTAAATTTATTTCTTTTGGCTCTGTGTAATCAATTCAGTTTTTCCAGCTTTCTTTTCTTTGTAATATCAGCACATTCATCATCACACTATTTCTTATTTTGCCTCTTTTTTAAGTAACCTATTAATTGATAATTTAAATATATTGACAATTAATGATATCTTTACGGTTTCCCATTCTCTACTTATATTAGTTTCTTCTTCGGCTGCAATACTTTCATCTGAATATTCCATATTTCAAATCTATCGGCAATTTTCACCTAGTATTATTGTCGCTGTTTATCATATCTCAGATATTTTATTTCAATCTTTTAAAACCATCTTTAGCGTATGTACCTCTCATAAGCGATAACCGTTCTCTGATTTTCACTTTGGCCAGATGGTGATCCGAATTGCTGTCTAATCCCCTTAATTTTCCTGGCATCGATTATGCTAGTGTGCTAGAGTTTATCTGATAATAATGATGATGATGATAATAATAATAATAATAATAATAATAATAATAATAATAATAATAATAATAATAATAATAGCAACACTAGCAACACTATGAAAGTACCAAGCTTTCAGAATATCCCACATGTATTTTATCTACCTGTTTGTCGATGTTCAATGGCAAGAAAGAAAAAATAATACGAATGAACAAAATATAAGACGTAAAATCTGTATAATTATCACTCCTATTTAATTTTAGAAAATAAGTGTATATTGCTCGTACATTGTTAAATATGTTTAAAATATGGATTCCAACGACGTGCAGGAAGACGAGAAATTAAAAATATGATGCTGGAACATTGACTTGGATTTAAAAATAAATCAGGGATTTGTGTTGTAATGGTTGTAATTTCAATTATAAGTAAACAAAAGTTTCTGTTTAAGAAATGTTGCTTATAAAATGTAAGTACTGTATTCTTTATATCATGTCATATTTTAAGGTAGCCAAGGCTCCGTGGCCTAGCGGCACCGCATGCCGAACAGATCCTTGAGAAGTCTCCCAAAGCGAGCATTGGCCTTTCTAACGAAAGTGTTTAATGCAGTCCCTCCGGTGGCCAGCATCACCTATAAGTATGGAAACATGCTTGGCGATTTCTATTCTGAAACCAGATAAAGATCCAACACTGCCGTCGTCTTATATTAGCCTACTGTGCACAGTGGGTAAGCCCTTCGAGAACATACTACCAGCCAGAATCTTGAGAGAAGTTAACAGTCGGACTCTTCTGAGGGATGCGGAATTCTGGTTGCAGCCCGGACTCGGCACTACTCTACAATTGGTACGACTCGTAGAGAGAATCAAAAGAAATGTTGACTAGTGCAGGCTAACTGGTGCGGTTATCCTATAAGTGGCTAAATTCTTCGATACTATTTGGATCGAAGGTCTCCTGTACAAACCAGCCATTCTAGACTTCCCTTCATACCTGGCGAAACCCATTTATTCCTAAATATCTCCCCGGATGTTCTTGGCGTCCTTCCAGCCAGTCACATCTTCATGTCGTGTCATGAGGGCTACCATTTGCGCAGGACGGAGTTCTCTCTCCATTATTCTTCAGCCTTTATGTCAATGACATCCCCACACCCATTGCCCAGTATGGAAACGACACGGCTCTCATGGCCACGTCGCTCCGTGCGATTCTTGAGACATATTTCACTTCACTTTAAAAATATTTAAAAGAATGGAGGATTTGTATTAACGTTTGTAATAATGCAGCTACACTCTTTTCACTTGCAGCGAGATGTATTCAGTCACATCTTCGAGTTCCGTTCCTCGGTGAGTACATAAAATTAGTTGAAAAGTCAGACATCTGGAGGTAACCCTAGATAGAAGACTTACCTGGAGAAGTCACATTGTCCAGATAGACGAAAAGCCCCTCAGGCATACTATACCCACTTCTGAACCAGGGAGGGTGGATTGTCTGTCAGTAATGGTACAATGCTTTATAAGAGGCTAATCCACCCAAGGGACTATCCTGCCTATCATGGAGGCATGAGGTCCGTGGTCATGGCAATAAACTCCAAATCGTTCAGTCCAAGTATCTCCGTCTGGAGTCTGGCGCATTTTGGTACGTCAGCAAGAGACAGTTACATGATGATCTAGGAATTCCCTACATAGCAGAACACATCAGAAGCATTACACATAGTTTTAACTTTAGGCTTCCGATGCGGAGAACTTTCTAGTTCGGCAAATTGAGAGATACCTCTTCTATCCAGGGGACGAGTGGAAACTTGTCAATATTTCACACGGATATGGAGGTTCGGAAATCACAGTCAAACATATCAACAGCATAGATCTACAGCTATACGAGTGGAAACTTCTAGTTCGGCAACAACGGTTGTATACGGAGGGGATGAGTATTAATTCATCTGTCAACACTCGTCGCTTTTCTACCAAGGCCTTCGGTGGAGGCAAACTTAACTACTGGGCTCACACTCCAGCAGTAATATGCTGCATTGGAAAATGACAAAGGCACCCTAACAGTTACGAGTAGGATTGTCTATGGTTTCCCCTAGTTGTAAAGCAAATGCTGGAACATTTCGTCAAAGGGTCACAGCCCGTTTCTTATTGAAGGTATATCAGCGATAGGTTCAACGCTCTTTTGTTAGTTAGACTGTCATACTTTCCAGCCATATATTTCGTCTGCAAGAATGTTTAACAGATAGATTTTTTTTACGTCGTTCCGCACGCTTCGCGCGTGAGACTTTGAATTCAGTTAGCTTTTTTGATCATGGTTGGCCATAGTCATGTCATGTTTCTTAAATTTTCAGCTTGATTTATTAATCTATATAGAAATTGAACAAATCTCATTAGTTGTGTGCGCAATTATGTCCTGAATTGCTAGAAGTCTGTGAAGTAAAGTGGGTTTTTTCTTACTATGACGTAATACCTCGCCTTCAGAATCTGGTACAGCAAACTTCAGGGAAGGCAGACCACATTACCAAAGACAGAGGGATGAGGACATAAATTGCGAACACCATTATTTAGATTTAAATAAGCATACACTTACGCAGTTCTGATTACATTTTTCATGTTTCATAGTTTTTATTACATTTTTATTTAATACTTATTTATATATGATTTAACATCTAGGCTATATCCCATCTACATCTGTATGTATAGTTGTATTGCTATTGTTGTGTTTATCAAGTGTTTGCTGATATTCATAGATTTTAATTTTAACGTTGTTATGAAACGGCGAATATCATGAAATTGATCTGAATTCCAACCCACCAATTGCTTCAGGAATGAGTAAAACCATAGAACCTTTAAACAAGTTGGTCAGTACCGGGAATTGAAACTGGTTCTCCCGAATACGAATCTCAAACACTATCGTCTAAACTACTCTCCCGGATTTTATAATATTTTAATTTTTGAATAGTTTATTATACATGTTTGAGCAAATAGTACGAGTATGTTTGATATTGGGATTTAAGGCATGGGTGATGGGATTAAAATGAAATGGAAATAAAATGATATGTAGACTTCAAAAAGGCATACGATTAATTAAGAGGACTAAGTTGTATAGTATCCTGCTGGACTTCGGAATTCCTAAAAAGTTAGAATGTTTCTGTTATTCAGCGGTGAGTATGACCTATTTCATTTAGTTAAAAACACAATCTTGTGTACAAAATAATTAATTAATCAATTTTGTTGCAAATGTTGTGGACAAAGCAAACTCCAATTAAAATGGATTACCCGATAAACAAATTATCAATTTCGGAAGTAGTTTTACGATTTTAAAATTGATTAAAATTTATGATGAAAGAAATAATCACAATGCAATGAGTATAACACAATTTATTGTTTTATATATGATATGAACATTATTTACATTTTATTAACATAACATTATTTCTTTGCTACAGTGATGACGTGAGTTGCTATTTCCATTGGATTCAGTGTAGTGTCCTTTGCAGCCACTTGTCCTGTACTAGCGTTGTTTGCATTCCACACCAATCTCTCTACTTGCCCAATTGGCAGGTTTCCATCCAGAGTCATTTCTTGGTAACCGGTCACAGTAAATGTTGTGAAAATATCCTAAAACATATTTTATTAACTTATTAATGATATTAACTCAGTGATTTCAAAATATAATCATAATATTCTGGTTTAATCAATAGAATTCATATAATCCTACTAAATATAATTTATTTCCTTTACACATAGCCCTCGATAGTAAATAATAATATATCATTATACAACCAGTTATAACAGTTGAGGTTCTATAAGATATGGTAATATATAACATTTTATCCGAGTTTAGTGTTATTTTATTAAAAAATAGATACAATCAAATATGCATCAAAATTTGTAACAATTTTTCTACAACTTTATAGGCTTTCACAGCCGGTGTCTTTATTCTTAAAATCGTCTTTCGGACTAAATGGCATGATCTCATTTCGTCTACTGCTGTTGTAGACATAATCAGGTGACTGGTGCTTGCTCCCTGTGAACTCCTCGGCTAACGGCTACAACGGTCTCCCGATGATGTATACAGCAACAGTAGACGAAATGTTTAGCCGCCAGCAGCAGAGCTAAAGTTTTTGGTCGAATTATATTTCTAATTGTTTCAATACATACTATACATTGTATTAAAGTTTTATTAAAACTATACCACGATCATTAGCCCAGAAGACAATTTTATGAACCAGTAATTTTTCTGACCAAAATTCAGATTTCTGTACAGCTTTTACTAGCGACGTTTTAAAAATCATTATGTATGAATATATCAAACTTTATGTTGATCTTATAGATTTCTGTATTATGTTTAATAATAAATGACAATAACAGAAAAAATAATGGAATAATAACTGCAAACCTCGAGTATTTTAAATTAATATTACTAACCTGATCAACT